>OZ007572.1:135000-246226 GCA_963931925.1 Onchidella celtica
ATTGCCTTCTTAATTTATTAGTACCTTCCCTTTGACCGCTTATCGAGTTCAAAAGACCATTTTCCTTGAGTCTATGAAGCCACGCTACTCGGAGGTGGGAAAGCTATTGCCAACAAAAATGGCAGCCCCCGGGGGCAAAGACGTCGTACTAAAATGGTATTAATGGAGGGTTCTGACTTCCACGAAGTTGACAATTACGAGATGGGGGGGGGGGGGGAGTATAACAAAACCATGATGTAGATTTAGACATACTGAATGACACACCGGAACGAGAAATCTACTCCTAGATCGACACTGTTGTCCAAGCTGTCATAATTTCCCTGAGTGCACATGTACCGATCTGTCAGACTTCATGAATACGTCCACGACTGCCTGTCAAACTTTAGCTGACTAGATCATGTACCCAGTGGTCAAACTGGAGTTCAGTAAACATAATCTGGGCTTGCCCACTTAGAATACTACAAAAGTACACGAATGTAATTCATTACACAAAACAACAAGACTCACAAACATTAAATGAGCAAAGATGCACCAAGCTGTACCTTAATACACATTTACAAAGCTGTCGAGTTGACGATAGACGGCAGTAAATAGGAAATATGTTACTGCTGTTGTTCATAATGTGTCTTTCCCAGACAACATAGGCCTACTCCCCTTTTCTGGATATTGAAACATCACCTGACACTACCAGACTTCACCCAGGATGGTACTGGGCCACCCAAGATGACAGAAGTACAACTGCTCAGAGTGGATTTTGGGCCACCAGAGGTGATACAACAACAAATATCCCTACAACAACTGGTCGGGACAGATATTGGACCACCAGAGGTGATACAACAACTAATATCCCTACAACAACTGGTCGGAACAGATATTGGACCACCAGAGGTGATACAACAACAAATATCCCTACAACAACTGATCGGAACAGATATTGGACCACCAGAGGTGATACAACAACAAATATCCCTACAACAACTGGTCGGAACAGATATTGGACCACCAGAGGTGATACAACAACAAATATCCCTACAACTGATCGGAACAGATATTGGACCACCAGAGGTGATACAACAACAAATATCCCTACAACTGATCGGAACAAATATTGGACCACCAGAGGTGATACAACAACAAATATCCCTACAACAACTGATCGGAACAGATATTGGACCACCAGAGGTGATACAACAACAAATATCCCTACAACAACTGGTCGGAACAGATATTGGACCACCAGAGGCGATACAACAACTGATCACAATGGATTTTGGACCACCAGAGGTGATAGAACAACAAATATCCCTACAACAACTGATCGGAACAGATATTGGGCTACCAGAGTTGATACAACAACTGATCACAATGGATTTTGGACCACCAGAGGTGATACAACAACAATTATCCCTACAACAACTGGTCTTCTTCTTCTTCTTCTGCGTTCTTCGTGTCAGACTATTTATATCAGGAGGCCGGTAGCCTTTATGAAGGATGCTGTGCTCCTGAGTTCCTCTGCTGTCCCATATAGCTTGGTGTGTAGTGCCGCACCTCGGGGCCAGCTGTTTTCCCTCTGTTCTCTGTATAGGGGGCATTGTTGGAGGACATGTTCTGCATTCTCTGGGCAGTTTCCACATGGGCATGTCTCAGTTTCTCCAACCCTGAATTTTTTGTAAAGGTGCTGCCGGAGTCTGTTATGTCCTGTTCTCAGCCTAAAAATGATAGTTTGCTCCTTTCTGCTGAGCAAGTGTATCGCATCGTCTGTTACATGGCTTGGATGACTTTGTTTCCACTTGGATTTCAAGGCTGCCTTAATGTGACTTTTAGCTTCTGAGACTGTTATGTTTTCTCTGTCTTGGGGGAAGTTTGCGCCATTTTTTGCCAGAGTGTCTGCCTTATCATTTCCGATGATGTTACAGTGACCAGGGATCCACTGGAGAACCACGTTGCTTGCTGTGTGGCATAACTGCACTAAGGCAGAGGTGAGTTTGTTTTGATGATAATCATGTGAACTTTGAAGGGCCTGCAGGACTGACCTAGCATCTGTGAGAATAACTATTTTTTTGTTGTATATGTCTCGGTTTTGTAAGTTTAGCGCAGCTTCTAGTATGGCTTCTGTTTCAGCTCTGTAGTTGGTAGAATATTTCCCTGTGGGTACTGATAGTTCTGATTCTTCCCCATTAGTCCATTGGATATATACACCACCTCCTCCATCTCTTACGGCTTCTTGTGCTGACCCGTCCGTGAATACCCGGATCCAGCTGTTTTGTGGATAGGAGCTGTCCAGCATTTCCTGTGTGAGTGATTGCAGCTCTGCCGTGGACTGATTGGTCTTGGAGGTGATGCCGTAAATGGTGTCTTTGATTAGGGGAAAGTGTTGTCTTTCCCATGGAGGGCAGCAGTCAACCTCTGTAAGGTCCTCGTCTTCATCTATGGCTGGGATTTTAAGGTTGATTAACTGTTGTCTAGCTGATTTTATAAAGCTGGTTCTTTTTAGTCTGCTTTTTGTTGGTTTCTTTACTCTATCATTCATAGGGTGATTTCGAAGGTTTTGAAACTTTGTTAGCTGTGAGGTTAGTTTTCCATTTTTTCTGTCCTCCAGTGGTTGTAAACCAGTGATGCTCTCCATCTCTACAATAGGTGTGGATTTCATTCCCCCGGTGATAATTCGAAGGCTCTGGTTTTGGATGCGTTCCACTCTCTGGAAATTGCTCTTTGCTGCTGCTCCCCATGCTGAGATACCATACCCCAGAACCGGACGTATGTATCCGGTGTAGGTTTTCTTAAGTATGTTTTGTGCTGCACCCCAGTCTGTGCCTGCCAACTTTTTTAGGAGCGCAATTCGCTGCATTGCTTTAGTTTGGGTCTTTTCCAGATGGGCTTTCCATGTCAGTCGTTGGTCAAATGTGACTCCGAGGTATGAGGGTGAGTCATCTTTGATGAGGAGCTCGTTGTTGATTTTGAGTTTAGGTGCCTGCATTCTGGTGGAGAGACTAAAGACTGTGCGAGTTGTTTTCTTGGCATTCAGCTTCATGTTCCATGTTGTTGTCCATTGTTGTAGGTTGTTTAGGGTAGACTGAAGACGCATCTGAGCTGTGCCAAGGCTTGTCTCCGAACAGAGTAGTGCCAGATCATCAGCATACATTACCGCTTTCACTCTTGGAGTTAGAATTTCTTTTATGTCATTCATGAAGAGGTTGAAGAGTCTGGGGGATATCACTCCTCCCTGAGGGACTCCATGTTTCAGTTGTGCAGTGCTACTTTGTTTACCTTGTAACCTTACTTTTGCTTTCCTGTCGGTGATGTATTGTTTTATCCACTGGTACATCCGGTTGGACACTTTCGCTTTCAGGAGTTTAAGAAGGAGACCATTCTTCCATACGCGGTCGAAGGCTTTCTCCATATCTACCCATACTGCGATGGTCACTTTCTTTTCCTGGAAACCGTCTTCTACGACTTGTGATATGTAGGTTATCTGGTCCTCTGTTGATCTACATTTTCTGAAACCGGCTTGTTCGTCCATGATGAGCCTTTCCTTCTCGATGAACCAGGTTAGTCTACTGTTTATGATCCTCTCCATTACCTCACACAGGCAGGTTGTAAGGCTGATTGGGCGGTAGCTATCTACTCTATTTCTTGGCTTGCCTGGCTTGTGAATTGGGATGAGTGTGGCTTTTTTCCAGATTCCAGGAATCCTGCCATATTTCCAACTGGAGTTGAAGAGGGCCAGCAGTTTCTTCTTAGCATTCTGTCCAAGGTGAATTAACATATCATTTGTTACTTCGTCTGGACCAGGGGCTTGTTTTGGTTTCAGTTTCTGGAGGGCAGTGTTCAGTTCCTCCATGGTGAGTGAGCTGGTCATTGTGTTCTCCTCTGGCTGTTCTGGTTGGCTGTCTTCCAAGTCCTGTATGTTTGCTTGTACTTCCTGTTCTTTATCATCGTCTACATCTGCGTTGCCAACAGACTGGAACTGTTTCAAGAGTTCTTGTGCAGCTGCCTTTCCAGATAGGAGGTTGCCTTCTTTTTCAATAGTTATCGGGGCATATCTGTTGGGTTCTTTGTTGAGGGACTTTGTTAGCTTCCATAGTTTGGACCCATCCTTCTCAAAGTTCAGACTCTCTGTTTTTTCATGCCAACTGTTTCTTATTTCAGCCAGTGTGTTCCTTCTTAGTTTTGCTGTGAGTGCTTTGAGTTTGATGTTGTTTTCTATTGAAGGATCATTTTCTGCTGTATCTCTTGCTTGGCTGACTTGGTTGTGCAGATCTTCTAGTTCTTCTGACCAGTATGGAATGTATTCTTTCCTTGCGCCTCTTGGTATTGTTTCCTTTGCTGCTCTGTAGATGGCTTCTGTGAATAGCTGACTTGATGTTTTGATCTTGCTTGACTTGCAGTTGATGGATGCGGTGTACTGGTTGGTTAAGCTGGCAAATTTCTCCCAATCTGCCCGTTTGTAGTTCCATCTCGGAGCTGTATTACTGTTTCCTGGGTGGATGCTATCATTTACAGTGATCAAGATTGGTTTATGATCACTTCCCGCCAGTTGATTTTTGACTTCTCTTGTTGTGCATGGGTGCAAATCACTGGTCGTAAAGGCTAGGTCAGGGGTTGTAGTGGTAAGCCATCTCCTTGAATCGAAGGAGTCAGGATCCTCCGGGGTATTTAGGAGTTGAAGGTTGCAATCAGCCTGCCAGTCCTCAACGTATTCACCTCTGGGATCTAGGTGGTTGTAGCCCCAACTCTGAGAATGGCTATTGAAGTCTCCGACTATAACACAGTTGAGTTCTGGCACCTGAATGTTATAAAGGGAAAGATCTCTGTCAGGAGGGCAGTAGACATTATATATGAGGATTTCTTGGTTGGGTGTACAGATCTTAGCTCCAATGATTTCTGTTCCTTGTTGAGTGTCCAGCTTTATTTCACTGGCTGCAATGCTGTTGTGGACCAGAATGATGATGCCACCTTTGGGTCTGGTTTCTCGGTCTTGTCTGAAGCATTGGTATCCTCTGATGTTAAATCTGCTGTTGCTCGTGAGATGAGTTTCTTGGAGACATGCAATCTGTATTTTTTCGTTGTGAAGTTGGTATGTGAGTGCCGTCTTTTTATTGTATATTCCCTCAGCATTCCATTGTAGTATTTTCAAAACGTTGCCTTGTTTTCTTTCCTGCTCTGCTATGGGTGTACCTTTGTGGCCAGTTGCTTTCCTTTTCCTCTTTGCTCGACTCCCGGTTCCCCAAGTTGAGGTCGAGGGACCACCAGTAGTTGGGGGTGGGCTCCTTCGAGGCATAGAGCCCGGCACTTCACCTGCCTCGCGGGACTTCACAGGCAAAGCACCACATCTATCATTCTGATACTCCTTGTCTCATATCGAAGTGAATTGCGTGATGTTGCGTTTTTGGGTTCGGTTGGGACACCTTTCCAAACTATTTGCACCTTTCGGTCCAACATCTCCATCTTCTGCGTGCTTTTCTTTCTGGATGTGCTTCCATAGCCTTTGGTCGTCCGTGACCTGTTCCGCAAGGCAGCGGAGGTTTGGAGTCAGAGTTTTCCTTCTCCTAGACGGGCTGCTTTCCTAAGCTATGAGCCCCATCTGCCCAGGGAGGAGGTTAAAGCGCCTCGATTCGCTTGATGGTTCTGTCACCGAGCATCTGAGGTATTTTTTAGGGAGTCACTTTTCCCAGGTAGTGATCCTGCCTCACCCTCTGGAACCACCGGCAGTTGGTCCGCGACTGCTTATTGGCTATTCGCAGCTGGCCCCTATATCTAGAGGTCGTTCCACTATCCGCCACCTGTGGACGCGCTGGGTTGGGGATGGTCGCCCCGAGGGCCCAGCAACAACTGGTCAGAACAGATATTGGACTACCAGAGGTGATACAACAACTGGTCGGAACAGATATTGGACTACCAGAGGTGATACAACAATTGATCACAATGGATTTTGGACCACCAGAGGTGATACAACAACAATTATTCCTACAACAACTGGTTGAAACAGATATTGGACCACTAGAGGTGATGCAACAACAAATATCCCTACAACAACTGATCAGAACGGATTTAGGACCACCAGAGGTGATACAACAACAAATATCCCCACAACAACTGATCAGAATGGATTTTGGACCACCAGAGGTGATACAACAACAAATATCCCTACAACAACTGGTCGGAACAGATATTGGACCACAAGAGATGATACAGCAACAATTATCCCTACAACAACTGATCGGAACAGATATTGGACTACCAGAGGTGATACAACAACAATTATTCCTGCAACAACTAAACAGAGTGGATTTTGGACTACCAGTGATGATACAAAAACAGTTATCCCTTCCAAAACTGATCAGAGAGAAGATCAGACCACCAGAGATGATACAACAACTGGCACTCCTATATATGATATGGCAACAGCTCTGAGTACTGCCAGTGGTGAGACAGCAACTCCCAGTGTTACATATGATGCGACTGCGACACTCTCTACAGTAGATCATATGGGTACAACTAGCTCTAGACCAGATCATTCGGCTACGCCTAGCTTTAGACCTGATGATACGCCTATAACTAGCTCTAGACCAGATGATACGGCTACGACTAGCGCTAGAGCAGAGGATACGGCTAGGACTAGCTCTGAACCAGATGGTAGGGCTATGCCTACCTCTTTACCAGTTAGTACGGCTACGACTACCTCTGGGCCAGAAGGCGCTGCTACAACAATCTCTGGACCAGATAATACGACTATGAATACCTGGCAAATAGATGACACGGCTGTAACTGTCTCTTCAACGGATGGCACGGTTACGACTACCTCTTCAACAGATGGTATGTCTACGACTACCTCTTCAACGGATGGCACGGTTACGACTATCTCTTCAACAGATGGTATGTCTACGACTACCTCTTCAACGGATGGCACGGTTACGACTACCTCTTCAACAGATGGTACGTCTACGACTACCTCTTCAACGGATGGCACGGTTACGACTACCTCTTCAACAGATGGTACGTCTACGACTACCTCTTCAACGGATGGCACGGTTACGACTACCTCTTCAACAGATGGTACGTCTATGACTGTCACGAGCGAGTGAGCGGGGATCAATAGTTACGGGGGAAAGGGGGGAGAGTAAAGTTAACCCACGGCCCACGGGTAATGAAAAGCGTGCATGTTGTGAGTGGGGGGATCTGCATGAGGCGAGAGCGCTGTACAACTATCACTGCAATTTAGAAGGTCCCAGGGGACAGACGTGACTGAGAGTGATATGTTGGGATGTGTTTTCCAGTGATGACTGGTAGGTGGAACGATGATTGATAATTATTATGATTGATGTATTATATTTGTCTATGACCATGATGTAAGTTAAGTTCATGGATTTGTAGCGAGAGTGAGTATTGTGTACTACGGTGGAGGTGTGTTACCGTAGGATGTGTGGCGAGTGGAAGGTGGACTATTGTGTGTACGCTTCATGAGTTGTAATGAGGGGTGAAGTGAATAGAAATGGTATGGTAGTATACCAATGTAATGTTATTCTTGTAGGTGCCGGGGTCGGGCCGAAGCGCCGCCTACGGTGAGCACAGGGGAGAGGCCAGCATAGGGCCGAATGCTACACATAGGCCAGGAGGGACGCTGTCGTGTAGGACAGTCGCAGCACATGAGTCGTGGCAGTCTGGCCACAGACAGGGATGTATATATGATTGTAATGTGCTATTAAGATGTACTACTGTGACATGGATGTATTACTGTGCGAGTGAGATACTCATGTGAATTGAATTATTAACGTGCTATGGCCACGTGAAGTACTATAGGAGGCTAAGGTGTTATTGCCATAGGGAGGCGCTATTGAGAGACTGTGGTGCGAAAGAATACTAGTGTGTCATTAAGACCCTGAGTGGAGAGGCTGAGGCCGAAGTGTCTTTAGAAGTAATTACCGGGGTGTGGACCCGAGGAAGTGTGCTTACGGGAAGAAGGCCGTGGACGGCAGTTTAATTAAGTAATATAATGTATGTCATTGCATTTCTATCTTTATCTTATGTTTAATAAATGTGTGAGTCTGATGGGTTGTTCTTTTAAGTGTTATACGTGTTCGTTCGTGATTGTTGTCCTGTTATAATTATTACATCTCCCAGTCTGGGATTTGTGACACTGGGGGCTCGTCCGTTGTGACACTCGTCCGTTTAGTTACCTGTGGTCATTTTGACATTGTGTATTCGTCATATCTAGTTGTTTTTCTGTTGTGCTAGGAATTCGTGCTGTTGTCCTTGTTCGTGGAATGAATGGAAATTTCATGATGGTATAATTTATGCATATTTATGAATATGTATTGATGCATGTATTACTATAAATATGTACTAATGTGTGATTGAATTTTCACAGAGAGAGTGTGCGTGCAGCCTGAAGGAGTCAAGCAGCCAGAGCTCCGAGTAAAGGGAAAAGTAAAATCAGGAAGTAAAAGTTAAGTAAAATTCAAAATTTTAGTGCCCTGGATTGTGGGCTGTTCCTTTAATCTGTCTTTTTCTCTGTTTTTGCTGTTTTCGTTTGCTGTCTTGAACTTAGTTTATCCTTTTCAAAAGGTGTGGTAAACTTGGAACTTCGTTCATCACGGTGAACAGTCTTTAGGGCTTTGTTATTGTTTAGTTGTAGCGTCGATATCTTCTCTGTTTCCGCAGGAAGGCGTATTCTCTTGTCCCCTCTCTGACCTATCTGTAGATACGTTCTTTTTTTCAGGCTCTGTTCTTGTTCATACCTTGTAGTGTAATCGGCGTAGTTAGATTGCATTTTTTTTCCCATTATAGTTTTTTTTAGAAGCTTTGTCCTAGTCTGGTTCGTTGTCTTTGATGTCCGTGTGTCCTTCTTCTGAATTTCCTCATTCTTGTCTTTTCTTTTCTCTTTTGTTATTTAATAGTGCTAGACATTTTATAAACATAGAATTAGAGAGAATATGCTATAAAATGTTCAGTGAGGTGTGTTTCTGAATTGCATTTGGAAATAGTGCTTGTTATTGTAGTGGCATAATTTCAGGTCTCGGGATACGTCGGTTATAATAAGCTTATAGTAAGTACATAGACAGTTATTGTATTTCAAATTGTATACTAATAAATCCGTGAAATGGCGGATCTCGTGAGCTCATGAAAGTAGGGACGGAACTTGGGCTTGAGGGCGTAGAGCTACGTAGCTGGATTAAAGAGCAGCAGGCGGAATTGCGCGAGGAGCGTGCTAAAGATAGAGAGCGAGAAAAAGAGGCTCAAGAGCGGCAACAGGAGAGAGAGGCTAAGGATAAGGAGCAGGAAAGGGAGTTAAAGTTAAAGGAGATAGAGGCGCAAGTAAAGATTGCGGAATTAGAAAGCAAGAAGAATGCGCCAACGGAAACAGTTGAGCGGCAGGGGCAAAACAAAAGTGTTAGAATTAAGCTGCCGACGTTCGACGACCGGGAGGACGATATAGACGCCTTCCTTTACAGGTTCGAGCTAAATGCACAACTGCAATGGGGGGAGAATAAGCAATTATGGTCCACGTACCTGGCATCCTTATGGCAGGGGCGAGCGTTAACGTACTTTAAAGAGTTACAGCGCGAAGACGTGCATGATTACGATAAGCTGAAGTCTTTGCTGCTTCGCCGATTTGCGCGTACGGAGGAATATTTCCGGGAGCAGTTTAGGCGAGCACGTGCGGATACCAGGGAGGACTTTGCTGCCTTCGTCGCGAGACTGACAGAGTATTTTACGAACTGGTTGGACTTGTCCCATGTTGGCGCAGATTTTGCTAAATTGAAAGACCTAATGATCCGTGACCAGCTGTACGCGTCGTGCCATAAAGATCTGGTGGCTTTTCTAAAAGAAAACGAACCCGCGACGGTGCAGGAGGCGTCAAAGTTGGCGGAAGCATACCGTACGGCACATCCGTCCAAACCAGTCGCGAGGGCGTACGTACAGGACGCTGGTTACGTCGCCGTGGTTGAGAGGTCGCCGACAGGACATAAAGACAGGTCGCGTCAGCGTGGTGCCTATAACGGGCAAGCCCAGGGGCAACGTAGGGGGTTTCACCAATCACCTGCATATGGATCCGGTAAGTTTGACCGAGCAGGAGGGCTAGGTCGCGGTAATGGCCGAGGGCGATTTGTAACCTTTGCCGATGATCGACGGCATAGGGACTTTAGTTCCGGTCGCGATGGGTCACGGGGACCCAGGTCTAGCGGAACACAGGGAGCGGAATGTTGGACTTGCGGACCGTGGGTCATTTTTCACGGGAGTGTAGGGCCGCGAAGTGTTGGAACTGCGGAAGAGCAGATCACATCAGCGTAAATTGTCCTGCAGGTAGGATAGCGGCGAACGTGGATGGCAATCACGGTAGCTCCACTCCATGTTCCCCTAATAAATTTCATCATGCGGCCGCGTGTGTTACATCGGACAACGGAGGCGGACAGTATTCTAAGTGTCCCATTTGTGAGAAATTATTATCTTCCGGTGTTTTACCTTGTGGAAGAAAGATCCCCGTTATAAATTCATGTCATACAGGAGGTGGTCTTAGGGTTTATCCGGGGTTTGTTGGGGACGAACCGGTCTCGGTTTTACGAGATACAGGATCTACCGTTGTCGGAGTGCATAGGGACTGCATTCGGGATTCACAGCTTACAGGTGAGACTGTCCCATGCATCCAATTTTCAGGTGCCATCGAGAAATTACCCATGGCAAAGATAGTGATAGATACGCCTTTCCTTAGCGGGGAAGTCGAGGCAGTCGTTGGGTGTTTTCCAGGCGCCCAGCTCATCATTGGTAATGTATCTCGGGTAGTTTCCCCTTCCGAAGAGAATGTGCAGGCATGGTCACAATCAAAAGGTATTGACTTTTGTGCCGCAGTCGAGACACGTCGACAGGTAGGTGATAGGAGTAAGATTAGACCTTTGGCAACGCCAGCGGTCAACCTGGATATCACACCAGAGCGCTTGGCGAGATTACAAAAGGAGGATCCATCATTGAGTCCATGTTTTGGGGAGGCGCGAACGGAGAAAACGAGGAAATATAAGAACGGGTCATCTTCCTTTGTTATCCAGGCGGGCATTCTGTTCCGTAAGTATGTAACGGTGGCTTCCGTTTTAAAGCAGGTCGTTGTGCCAGCGTTGCTAATCGCAACAGTATTGCATTTGGAACATAATGTCCCATTAGCGGGTCATATGGGTATAGCTAGAACCAAAGAAAGGGTTCTTAAGAATTTTTACTGGCCATCCATCCACAGAGATGTACGAGTTTATTGTAAGACGTGCAGTGCGTGCCAAAAGACGACGCATAAGGGTCGTACACCCCAGGCTCCTCTTCAAAAGATCCCCACGGTTTCGGAACCGTTTAAAAAGGTTTCGATAGACCTTGTTGGCCCCATTCACCCAGCTACCGATAGGGGGAATCGATATTTCTTAACGGTCATATGTAATGCTACGAGATGGCCAGAGGCGGTTCCTCTTCGGACCATAACGTCTGAGGCAGTCGCAGAAGCGTTGTTTGGAATTTTCGCTAGGGTAGGAATACCAGAACAAATTGTGTCTGATAGGGGCGCGCAATTTACTTCTCAGATGATGAAGGAATTGTTTCGCTTATTTAGCATACAGCCCATCACTACCACCCCATATCATCCGCAGGCTAACGGCATGTGCGAGAGACTAAACTCGACGCTAAAGTCGATGCTGCGTAAGGTAGCTGCTGATCGCCCTAAGGATTGGGATAGATATATCCCTGCAGTGTTATTCGCGTGTAGGGAGGTACGGCAGGAGTCAACAGGATTCTCTCCTTTTGAAATGGTGTATGGTCGTAGTCCTAGGGGTCCAACCGATGTTCTTCGGGACATGATGACGTCGCCATCATCGGGAGACGATGAGCAAATTTCAGTGTTTCAGTACCTTGTTGATTTAAGAGAAAGATTATCTTCAGCGCGCACTATAGCAGAAGAAGCTTCTAGTACCGCTTCAAAAAGAGCAAAAGACTATAAAGATAGAGGATCCAAACTGAGAATTTTTAAGCCAGGAGACAAGGTCCTATTGTTATTACCTACGGACCATAATAAGTTATTGATGACATGGAAAGGTCCTTATGTTATTGAGCGAGTTGTTTCGAAGGTAGATTACGCTATCCACATTGATGGATCAAGTAAGGTTTTCCATGTTAATATGCTACAGAGATTTTATGAGAGACCAGAGTATCTGTGTGCACAGACGAAACCAGAGGAGAGTGTCTTCTCTATTGCTTGTACGGGGGTCGTAGACCAGTTAGACAGTGACGTAAGCGACACCGAGGCGCAGGAAGAGGTACAAATTCAATTGCCGGAGTTAACTCCGACACAAGGTTACAGGGACGTAAAAGTTAACCCTGACCTTACGAGTTCAATGAGTAGGGAATTTAAGACCCTGTTGGCGTCATTCCCGGATGTTATTACAGATTTGCCGGGTCGCACTACGGTGATCCAGCACCAAATAAAGTTGACTTCGGATAAGCCAGTATCTCTTAGACCTTATCCGCTGCCTTTTTCTTCCAGAGAGAGAGTTATAAAAGAAGTTGAGTCAATGTTGAAGTTAGATGTGATAGAACCATCAACATCGCCGTATTCATCACCCATCGTCCTCGTGAAACTTGATGGATCAGTGCGGTTCTGTATTGATTTTCGAAAATTGAACACTATTACGGTAGGCGATAGGGAGCCTATTCCATTTCAGGCGGAACTAATAGCTTCATTGGCCGGGTCCACGTGGTTTTCCAAGATAGATTTAACGAAAGGTTATTGGGAAATCCCTCTTGCTGAGGAGTCTAAACAATACACGGCTTTCCAAACGCCCATTGGATTATTCCAATTTAAGGTCATGCCATTTGGGTTGGTAAACGCGCTAGCGACGTTTGCACGATTAATGAGACTGGTATTAAAGGACATACCTAATGTCGTGTCATTCTTTGACGATATAGCGTGTCATACGTCGACATGGTCTGATCATATTCAGACACTAACAGTAATTTTTAAACGATTACGTCATTTTGGGTTAACTGCTAAACCCGCAAAGATGGATTTGGCATGTCCAGAGATAGTATTCTTAGGACATATCGTGGGTAGAGGTGTTCAGAGACCTGAAGTAACAAAAATTGAGAAATTAGTAGGGTTGCAAATCCCTAAAACAAAGAAACAAGTCAGAAGCTTAGTGGGAATTTTGAATTATTACAGAAAGTTCATTCCAAATTTTTCCTCCTTGTCATCTTCTCTTACTGACCTTACTAAGAAGGGACAACCCGATAAGGTCCAGTGGACGTCTGAATGTCAGACAGCATTTGATAATTTGGTGACAGCATTATCATCGTCACCCATTCTGATATTACCCGATTTTCGATCTAAATTTATCCTCAGAACGGATGCGTCGGACTCTGGTGTCGGCGCTTGTCTTCTACAGGAGAAGAACGAATGGTTCCATCCTGTATGTTATGTCAGTAGGAAGTTATTGCAGAGAGAAAGAAAGTATTCTGTGATAGAGCGGGAGTGTCTTGCCATTGTGTGGTCCGTCCAGAAATTAGGACGTTATCTCATGGGACGAGAATTCTGTATCCAGACAGACCACAAGCCACTAACGTTTTTGTCGAAGAATCGTTCGTCCAGCCCACGCTTGTCTAGATGGGCATTGGCTTTACAGCCGTATACCTTCGTTATTCAACCAATTCCAGGAACCAGCAATCATATCGCCGACTACCTTAGTCGAGCCTAGGGGAAGAGTTCAGGAGCTTATACATCGGAGGACGGGAACATTTACAGGATCTGTGTGAACGAGTCGTCGACTTTAAAATATTGATATTATAAATATTATATGAAAAATGGTTGATGGGTTGATTGGTTTTGATTCTGCATTAGGTATTGTGTTTAGTTAGCTATTGATGATGTGATACATATATGCATAGTGCAAGGCATATTGATCCCCATATTTCCCCCTGATTTCGGTATTATATGTGCTAGGGGCAATTGGTAGGTCATTTTTATGTAAGTATTGCTCACGCTCACTCGTTGACAATCATCTTGATGCGATTTGAAATTAATTGCATTAATTTTTTTGGGGTGGGGGATGATGTCACGAGCGAATGAGCGGGGATCAATAGTTACGGGGGAAAGGGGGGAGAGTAAAGTTAACCCACGGCCCACGGGTAATGAAAAGCGTGCATGTTGTGAGTGGGGGGGATCTGCATGAGGCGAGAGCGCTGTACTACTATCACTGCAAGTTAGAAGGTCCCAGGGGACAGACGTGACTGAGAGTGATATGTTGGGATGTGTTTTCCAGTGATGACTGGTAGGTGGAACGATGATTGATAATTATTATGATTGATGTATTATATTCGTCTATGACCATGATGTAAGTTAAGTTCATGGATTTGTAGCGAGAGTGAGTATTGTGTACTACGGTGGAGGTGTGTTACCGTAGGATGTGTGGCGAGTGGAAGGTGGACTATTGTGTGTACGCTTCATGAGTTGTAATGAGGGGTGAAGTGAATAGAAATGGTGTGGTAGTATACCAATGTAATGTTATTCTTGTAGGTGCCGGGGTCGGGCCGAAGCGCCGCCTACGGTGAGCACAGGGGAGAGGCCAGCATAGGGCCGAATGCTACACATAGGCCAGGAGGGATGCTGTCGTGTAGGACAGTCGCAGCACATGAGTCGTGGCAGTCTGGCCACAGACAGGGATGTATATATGATTGTAATGTGCTATTAAGATGTACTACTGTGACATGGATGTATTAATGTGCGAGTGAGATACTCATGTGAATTGAATTATTAACGTGCTATGGCCACGTGAAGTACTATAGGAGGCTAAGGTGTTATTGCCATAGGGAGGCGCTATTGAGAGACTGTGATGCGAAAGAATACTAGTGTGTCATTAAGACCCTGAGTGGAGAGGCTGAGGCCGAAGTGTCTTTAGAAGTAATTACCGGGTTGTGGACCCGAGGAAGTGTGCTTACGGGAAGAAGGCCGTGGACGGCAGTTTAATTAAGTAATATAATGTATGTCATTGCATTTCTATCTTTATCTTATGTTTAATAAATGTGTGAGTCTGATGGGTTGTTCTGTTAAGTGTTATACGTGTTCGTTCGTGATTGTTGTCCTGTTATAATTATTACATCTCCCAGTCTGGGATTTGTGACAATGACTACCTCTTCAACAGATGATACGGTTACGACGACCTCTTCAACAGATGGTATGGTTACGACTATCTCTTCAACAGAGGGTACGTTTACGACTACCTCTTCAACAGATGGTATGGCTATGACTACCTCTTTAACAGATGGTACGTCAACGACTACCTCTTCAAAAGATGGTACATCTACGACTACCTCTTCAGCAGATGGTACATCTACGACTACCTCTTCAACAGATGGTACGGCTACGACTAGCTCTTCAACAGATGGTATGTCTACGACTACCTCTTCAACAGATGGTACGTCTATGGCTACCTCTTCAACAGACGGTACGGCTTCGACTACCTCTTCAACAGATGATATGGCTACGACTACCTCTTCAACAGATGATACGTCTACGACTACTTCTTCAACAGATGGTACGTCTACGACTACCTCTTCAACAAATGGTACGTCTATGGCTACCTCTTCAACAGATGGTACGGCTTCGACTACTTCTTCAACAGATGATACGGCTACGACTACCTCTTCAACAGATGGTATGACTACGACTAGCTCTGCACCAGATGATACGTCTGCGGCTATCCCTAAAACAGATGAGAAGGAAACGCCGCCATCACCAGAGAACTTCATACCTGGGAACAGTAAGTTGTCTATTTGGGAACACGACCTTGAAAAGATGGAAGGGTATTTGCCATTATTGTTGTGTGTGACATTTTGTCAATTTTCTGGTGTTGTCATAAAAAGTTGTTCTCTCACTCTTGATTTCATTTTGCATAAGTGGCATTCCAATCCCCTTTTGCCGACAAATTTCAGTCGTCATTGTCTCGAAAAAGCCAAAAATGCACATACAAAAAAAAAAAGGCAAATACGGGATGACTGTATACTTCTCTAATCCCATTTGGGAAATTTGACTCAGTGTCATTGCAGCCCAGTTACAACTGGAGCAGACACGTCGTCGCCACAGTGCAGCGCCAGTCGTATGTTTGTTGTTGTTGTTGTTGTTTGGGGGGGGGGGTGGTGGTGGTAGGCATGAATTTTATTTGATTTTGCCCTGGCGGCGGCCTGTTCTTCTCTATTTCCAGCTATCTTTAACGTGCGCAACGTGCACACGGGCCTTCTGAGTTTTTCGTCCTTATCCGAGAAGACCAGGTGCTCGATCCTACCTACCATAGGATCAAGGACGGGAAAATATGAGAAAATCCGAAAATTTCAACATGCCTGCACCTACAGGGATTCGAACTCCGGTACCTTCGATACGGGAGGCGAGCACCTTGTCTCTAGACCACCGTGTCCCTTTCTTGTTGAAAGAGAAAGCAACATTTAATGTGGCATGGACCGTAATTCTCTCTTTCAGTCTTTGTATTGCTCGCTAAAGCAAAAACAAAGTTTGTGTCTGCAAGAATATGGATTTGTAGCATCTAAGCAGACAGAACGTATCAGAAGTGACACTGGTAAAGTTGCTATTTATATACAACAAGCCGACCCGCGCAAGATATATCTTGCAAATTTTCCATGTACTAAGCGCAACCGTATTTGTATCTAGATCTAAGCTACATTTAAAACAGCATTTGGATTCCATGCTATGACTAATAGAACTTACCGTTACGCCACAATTTCACATAGAATTATTTTATTTAATTACCCGTTCTACAAACGATTTCGTTTCTTGGTGCGGAACCAAACTTCCGCGTTCAGTCGGCGCGTCAAAATGGTATCATTCTTCCAGTTCACTCAATATGGTAAATTAAAATAGAACGACTGAAAAAATCTATTTTGATAAATTCGGGGACAGGAGTTTCCGTATATTTTATGTGACGAAAACCTGGGTATGTAGAAACTGTGGACGTCTGTAAAATTTGAAGTGTGTGGGCTAAGTATCAACGGAGGAGTAGGCTAACATAGCCTCCAAAGTTCACTTTTATAATAATAGATTTACAAATTCCCCACCTTTGAACGCAAAGGGTTGTTTTTATTGTGCCGCCGACAGTAACCAAATTTTGCATGTAGGTTTTCAATACCGTGGAGGGCGCACCCAAGTTTGGAAATTTTTAAATTGCTTTTGTTTTTCAATTTTTTGTTTGTTGTTTTTTTTAGTTTGTTTTTTGCCGCTGACTGCTCGCCTGCAATCCCCCCTTTTTTTTTTTCGAGCACATGGCCCATGGCGTGAACACTTCCTGCCGGCTGACTTAAACAACTCGACTTGCTCGCGGCTGAAATTAAAACACAGGAATACCCTCCTGCTTGCTTTGGGGATTATTTCGGTTTGCCAAGAAAGACATCGAGATGATAGAAAGTGACGGACTTGGCAGTGGTTCGGGGGTCCGCGCCGAGCACGGCTTTCAAGCTTGCAGATTATATTCTATCAACGTGCTCATAGAGCTGCAACACTGTGTCAGAAACAATGAACTTTGCTTGATACATTATTTCTAATTGATGAAATGCAGACAGGTCAAGGCATCAGCCCTGATATCATTGCAATGTCGCCTTACGAAATTACAAGGAAACATCCTAATTGGCAAACTTTTAACACATAATCTCAGGCCAGTCCAGAATTGTCCTGGGGGGGGGGGGACATGTGGGCCCGCTGTCATGGGCCTACGATTTTGAGGAGGGCTAATCCCCATGGTAGAGACAAAGGGTGAGGGTGGGGGTGAGGCAACCTTAGGGAAATCCGAGACGTAGAACTGACGGCAAGTCCGCACATAGGAATGGCGTCGCTCCTATATAGATCCGCTGGTTACGACATCACTCAGACGTCGGTTTGATGTAGGGCATCCGCCCCTTCGTTAATCTTACCGACTCTGCTGATGAAATGGATTACTGAGAATGTCCAAAACAGGGTAAAAATAAGTCTTGAAGGAATTGGCAATTTAGTCTGATCCCTCCCCCCCCCCACCCCCCACCCCCCACCCCCAAAATGATTTACCGCTAATTATTCAAAATATTCAATGAGCAGTCTGAAATGATGGCCTACATTTTCCTTTGGGCTGGGTCTGTGTTCAGCTTTGAGTCGGCCTGCGTAACTCAACCAGCAACTCTAGGCAAATCCGAAATGTAAAACTGACGTCAAATTTGCACATAGGAATGATATCGTTCTTACGTACTATCGCTGATTACGACATCACCATGACGTCGGTTTGATGTGGGAATCATACGGTCATCCTACCAATCCTATGTCGGACTGACGTAGGATTGCCGGCTGGGTAACTACACAGACAGCGCACTCTCTATGAAAATTGTCCCTTTTCCAGCAATGCCCTGTATTTACTGGTCAAAATATGGCAAAAACAAAAAGTTGTATGTAGCAAAGCCTCATGTTAGAAATAATACAGAAACTATATAATAAAATAATATTATTTCTATTTGAAGCTTTGCTACATACGACTTTTTCTTTTTGCCATATTTTGGCTTTACTTCAAGCCTTGCTGCGACCCCACAGATTTTCTGTGGTTTTTATGATATTTCCTGTAGTTACTAAGGAAGACTTGTGGGTTGGCTGTGACAATCATTCAGATATTTTCTATTTTCTCCAACAGGGCATGACGTCATGCGGGAATCATGGCTAGTTGCTTTTGGTAGCCAGCTCAAAGTGCGAGGAGCGGCCAGGGGGCAAATAGACAAGCGGCCTGACGAAGTTGTAGACGCTGGACAGAGTCTGCTCCAGGTCATGATGCAGAAGATGGTTCGAAAATTCTAGATCTTGACAAGAGAGGCTCGAGAACTTTGTCAGTCCTGCCACAATTTTGTGGTCTTTAGTATAGTGGGACCAAAGATGTAACTTGTCTTTCTGTTACACGCCCTCAAGGGAAAATCTGGGCTTTTTTACATGCAAATTTTAATATAGATTTCAGTCACAACATGCAAGTTCCAGTATAGCTTTCAATTACAACACACAAGTTCTAATATAGATTTCAATCACAACATGCAAGTTCTAATATAGATTTCAATTACAAATAAACAATGTATTTATTTTAAATGTTGCAAATTTTTGTGTGAATTATGTTTTAATTTTGTTACAAATTGGTAGTACATGATGCGAGTGGCTGAATATTTGATTCTTTCATACAACGAAAAGTATAGTTTTTGTACTCAAACGTAACAAAACAAAAAAAAATTGAATCTGAGAACAATCCATGAGATTGCTTAATATAATAAAATATCCAAGGAAAACGCAGTTTCTTTACAAGCATTCACCAATGACAACGTGTTATTTTTCGTTCAATTTGAGCATAAGGATTTGCCTGTTGTTACTTGTACGTAGTCCTCAGCCATTTTGTGCTCGAGGCGCTTACATATACGTAATTATCCCTAACCCCGTCCTTATCCTCAACTCTAAATCTTATCAAATACCTAACCCTGCAACCTTACCCTTTCAACCAAAAAAACAGGAGGAAAACAAAAAGAACATCTGAAAGAATAATTAATTAAGGCTGTTGTTAGGAGTATTTCGGGAGGAGCTCTCTCTCTCTCTCTGGGGTCACGAAAAGCTTTGAAATACGTACCCCTGGCGCAAAAATAAACAAAGTTGGGGACCGTACGTACAAGTAACAACAATCTAAGGATTTAGATTTTGCCCATGGAGTGCGTTACAAAACGCCTTTTAGAGACGAGCTGACCTTTTCGTCCCAGCGCCTACAGGTGATGTAGGCTACATAAAATGACAAATTCTTTTAAAATAAAAAACATTTTCGTGAAAGCCAGGGGGGTGTACAAATTTTGTGGACATCCAAAGAAAATATAAAATTAGTACAGTGATCAAACAGCTTATTATGAATGAAATGAAGTACAATGAACGATACAAATTTGTCTTCAGTGGTTAAAATTAAAATCTAATTACCACGGTAAACAATACCCGTGAGAATGATTTTGGCCTTTGTACCAAGTGCACGGAGAGAATCTACAAATCAGCATTGAAAACCATCATTCAGATATCGAAAGACTTTATTTCATCCTCTTGACTGTGTAAACTTTATTATTAACCCTCTGAGGCCTGGCCAGACAATCCCCCAGCCAACAACTTTGATTGGTTCCATCCGTTATTTTGTATGTAAAAATATCAGTGTAATGCAATGTAATAATTAATTTGTATGGCGCCCAAAACGACAAAAATGATGTGCTCTAAGCCTAAGGGGCTGAATTAAAGTTAAAAATAAGATTAACATAAAATCAATCCATCAAGCTCCCATTCACACACATTAACAAATACTTGATCTACTCTTATCCTCAAATCTCTGAGACCAAAAAATGGGCATCATTCAGTTTCAAAGAAAACAGTCCTAAACAATTCAGTTTTGAGCCTATCTTTAAATGTGACGATGTTTTCACTTTTCCTGGTGTCAACGCTGATGTTGTTCCATAATTTAGGCCCACCAATAGAAAAAACATTTAAGATTTATCAAGATTTTCAAGTGATTTTATTTGCTAAAAATGTTCGAGAGTATTCAAATTTGGAATTAAATTCTGTATCATATTCATATACAGAATTACTTTACAGTACAGGCTTTTTCCCCTTAGATTTTGAATTTCACGAAAGTTTGATATTATTTATAAGAATCTGACAGCTGAAAACTAACGAACCTAAATTAAGATAACGAAAAACCTTTGAAATGCGCAAAGTGACCGTTATCGTACCAACGCACAGCTAAACCCAAACTCAAACTCAAGACTATCTACCAGGGGTGTCTGAAAAGTTTCAAGCATAACCTATAAGGAGGGTTGCTAGATGGCTAAAACTATGTTTTTTGGTAAGTACAACCTCTTGCAACTATTCCTGCCCATTTTCGAGATTCTAACATGTTTTTTCTTTTTTCTGCAAATTTTTTTAATAAGCCGAGGTCAGGGTTTTAAGGGAAAATGGAGAAAACTGAATATCGCGCAGGTATTAAGTACCTTCTTATGAAAGGCATGACATGTTCAGAAATTCATGAGGATATGGTGAGAACATTAGCAGAGAGTACCCCTCCAGATGGCTGCACTTCCGGTCGAGGAGACGCACGCTTTTTCTGAGAGCTCCTTATTTACACCCCCTTTTTGATGAATTTACCAAATTTTTAATACTTATATTATACCAACAGTGTTTTCACTGTATTTTATATGAACTGGAAGTGAAAGTGAAAGTGATTTGATTAAATTTTTAATCTCTTAGTACCAGATTTGTGATTATAGCTGGAAGGTAAGGGTGGATTGAAAAATTTCCAAAATGGCGACTGCTTGTGCCGATGGGAAGTCCACATCTTGTGTCATTATCGAGAGGGAGACAGTGAGATTTCTCCTCCTAATGTTGATAGGATTATTCATTGTTTTAGTATATAGATCAGAATTGTATTCACTTGGATGTAGATGGAATATTAGATCTAGATCTAAACATGAGGCTAATTATAACAACTGGAAATTTAGTGTTGTCAACTCGCCTAAATTCATGACTTCATTAATAAACACATGGTCTGTCCTCGGACAGAAAAGGAGAAATAGATCTAGAACCAGTTCGAAATTTAAGTTAACTAGTCCTTCAAATAAAATGAATATCTCTTTAGTAATGTTTTTACTACTGTCATTGTCGAGTGACGTAGAGCTCAACCCTGGACCCCAGACCAGATTCCCCCCTTGCCCCGTTTGCCTTAAAAAATGTACCTGGAAAACGAGGGCCATTGCATGTGATAGTTGTGACTGCTGGTACCACATCGACTGTATGGGAATAAACTCAGTAATGTATGAAGCACTGGGCAACAGCAGTGCCGCATGGGAATGTGTCCAGTGTGGCATGCCAAATTTTAGTTCCAGCTTGTTCACTGATTTTCAATTAAACTTAGATCTAGATAGAAGTAGATCAAGATCCCACAATAGTTTTGATATCTTACAACATTTGGATATGAATATGAATAAAAGTAACACTGAAATACCAATTTTTGAACCAAAATGTTCGTCAACTCCACACCCCAAATCCAAGAAAAAAGAGCCAGCCAAAGAGAAAACTATGTTTAGAACCCAGGTTATAAATTTTCAGAGCATTTGGAACAAGAAAGAAGAACTGAGCTCATTCTTGAATGAAACTAAATCTGATGTAATCATCGGAACAGAAACATGGCTAAATGAAAATATAAAAACCAGTGAAATTTCAATCAGCGATGATTACGAAATCTACAGAAATGATAGGAAGAAGAGAAGGGGAGGTGGGGTCTTGATAGCAGTGAAGAAAAATTTAGTCAGTGAAAAAATACCTAGTGAGGAAGCAGCAGAAACTGTCTTCTGTAAGATTAGCGTGAAGGGTAAACATCCTCTCGTTGTGGGTGCAGTCTATCGACCCCCTAGTAGTGACCTGGAAACTAGTAAGAACATCTGTGATGAACTTCTCAGTGCCTACCAAAAGAACAAAAAGGCTACCATCTGGATAGGAGGAGACTTCAATTTGCCTGACATAAACTGGGAAGAAGGAAACGTGAAGAATAGCCAAAATTTAAGAGAAATAAATGACTTATTTTTAGATAGCATTGCGGACATGGGCCTAGAGCAAGCAGTAAAAGAAACCACTCGAGGAGATGCACTGTTAGACCTATTCTTTACTAATTTCCCTAACCTTACAAGAGAGCTCAAAATTCTCCCTGGCCTAGGGGACCATGACATAGTTCAAATCGATTCAGAACTGAAACCCTTTATAAAAAGACCTATTAGGCGACAGATTTACCTATGGAATCAGACAGACGAAAATATACTGAAAAGAGAGGCAGCAACTTTTGGCAGTTTTTTCATGAAATACCACTCTTCAAAAACGGACGTAAACAAACTTTGGGACTGTATCAAGTTAAACCTGAATACGATCATGGAAAATGTTACAACAAAAATGTCATCCACGAAAATCCATCAACCCTGGATAAATACTTTAACGAAACGATTAGTCCGGAAAAAATATAAATGGTTCAAAAAAATGAAACAGTGCAACTCCGAACGAGTAAAAAAAAAATATCTAGAAATCAAAAGATTGACCCAGAAAGAATGCCGGAAAGCTCATAATAATTATGTCCATGACATGATAAGTGATACAAGTGAGAACAGCAAAAAACTATGGAGATATGTGAAAAGTAAAAACAAAGAAAACTTTGGAGTAGCGGCACTGAACGATGAGAGAGGACACCCACAGCAAGATGCCCAAAAAAGAGCCAATATTTTAAATACTCAATTTTGTAAGGTCTTTTCTGACCCAGGGGGTGTCTACCTGGGAGAGCTGAGTGGTGCCAAACTGCCGGATATGGATGAAATATTTGTTACAGAAAATGGAGTACTGAAACTTTTGGAAAACCTTAATGAAAATAAAGCTACAGGGCCTGATGGAATTACCGCCAAATTACTGAAACTTTGTGCCAAGGAAATTGGCCCCGTTTACACTTTGTTGTTTAGAGCTTCAATCGAACAAGGAAAAATACCGGAAGACTGGAAAAAAGCAAATGTTGTACCCATTTTTAAGAAAGGAAATAAAGCTAGTCCTGAAAATTATAGACCAGTCTCCCTGACATCAATATCTTGTAAGCTTTTAGAGCATATTTTGCACACCAGCATCATGAAGCATCTCGAGAGACACTCGGTTTTAACACATGTACAGCATGGTTTTAGAAAATACAGGTCGTGTGAGTCCCAGCTGATCACAACTTGCAACGATTTTGTTAATAACTTGAATAATACCAGGCAGACGGACACCATTTTACTAGATTTCAGTAAGGCCTTCGATAAAGTGCACCATGCTAGCCTTTTGACTAAACTAAACCATTATGGAGTTAGAAACAGTACTTTGAAGTGGATTAAGTCTTTTTTAGAAAACAGAACACAAATAGTAGTCGTTGACGGAAAGTCATCCAATCCTGCACCTGTTCTCTCGGGAGTACCTCAGGGTACTGTAATGGGCCCCTTGCTATTTTTAGTTTACATTAACGATATGCCGAGTAAGATCTCTCCAGGCACTAAATTACGACTGTTCGCCGATGATAGCCTCCTGTATAGATCAATAAATTCAAAAGAAGATACGGAAATTTTACAGAAAGATTTGGACAGTCTACAAGAATGGGAGAGGGACTGGCGTATGGAATTCCACCCCAATAAATGCCAAGTCCTGAGAATTTCAAATAAACATCGCAACATCACCTCGGACTACTTTATACATGGCGAGAAATTGAGTGAAACAGATGAGGCTAAATATTTAGGAATTACATTAGACAGAAAACTTACATGGAACCAACATATTAATAGCACATGTAACAAAGCAAACAGTATACTAGCATTTCTGAAAAGGAACATCTCTAACTGTGATGGGAAAGTAAAAGAAAAATGCTATAACACCTTCGTGAGGCCCTCCCTAGAGTATGGCTGCAGTGTCTGGGACCCCCACTGTCGGATAAACATAGAACAACTGGAAAGGGTCCAGAGGAGAGCTGCTCGCTTTGTGACAAATGATTATGCTAGAAGCAGTAGTGTCAATACAATGATGAGAGACCTCGAGTGGACACCACTAGAAGAAAGAAGAGCAAAAAACAAAGTAAAACTATTTTATAAGGGCAGGGAAGGAAATACCGATATCCCACTGAACCACCTCAGCATTAACACCAGAGGCAACAGAAAGAATAACATAAAATATAACATCCCCAACTCACGGATTAACAGCCATCTTTACTCTTTTTACCCTAGTGTCATCAGGATGTGGAACAACCTCCCGGCAGAAGTCCAAAAAATATCGTCTGCAACGGCTTTTGGCAATGAATTGAAGAACATAATTATCCGTTGCAGCTACCATTGTATTTAAAGTGTGGGTCTATTTCTGTGCACAATCTAGGTACCAGGAGATATTTTTAACCAGAGATATACATATACAAAGAAATTACACAACGATATATTTTAAATGGTCTTAATATATGCTGTTTTAGCCTCAGAGCATGGGCGTCGAGTCGCACATAGTGCAGTTGAGGAATCGTCAGATTATATAGACGAGTCAACTACATGGGAAGAAGAAGAAGATATGCAACAGTCACACGCTGGGTTGGAGAATTCAAACGTGACAGGGAGAGTGTTGAAGATGACCCAAGACCAAGAAGACCCCCAAGTGCAACAACCAAGGATAACCTTGACCTTGCTCTGCAGATGGTTAGGCAAGATCGCCGATTATCATGTCGTCAGATAGCCGAAAGACTTGGGATCTCCACTGAGCGAGCAGATAACACTTTGACAAAAAAAAAAACTTGGCTTCTCAAAGGTTTCTGCGCGGTGGGTCCCTCGTCTTTTGAGTCCTGAACAGAAGCGCAGCAGGTGCTCACTGTCCACGAACAATCTGGGTTTGAAGCTGATAAAGAGAATTTCCTTGCTCGTTTCATCACCATGGATGGCAGCTGGGTTCATCACTACCAAACCGAAACCAAAGAACAATCAAAGCACTGGAAGCATGCATCATCCCCAACCCCAAAGAAGGCCAAGGTCATTCCGTCAGCTGGCAAGGTCACGGCATCTGTTTTTTGGGATTCTCAGTGTGTCTTGCTGATCGACTACCTTGAAAAGGGTCACACAGTAACTGGAGCGTATTATTCTGAACAATTGAAAAGCTTTCGGGAAGCAATCAAAGAAAAAAGGCCAGGAATGCTCACCAGAGGAGTCCTCTTCCACTAAGACAATGCTCCGGCCCACACCTCAGTGGTTGCCATGGCAACAATTCGTGATTGTGGATACGAACTTGTTCCCCATCAACCCTATTCGCCAGACTTGGCCCCCTCCGACTTCCATCTCTTCCCCCAAATGAAAAAAGCCCTGGCCGGTCGCCATTTTGCCAGTGACAATGACGTCATAGCCGCTGTCAGGAGGTTCCTGGAGTCTCAGACAAAAAAGTTCTTCTACACTGGGATAAAGGCGCTTCAGCACCCTTGAAGAAAGTGTTCTGCCCTTGAGGGGGTCTATGTTGAAAAATAAACCATCAGGAATTCCTCTAGCTTGTTTAGTTTTTCTGATGATTAAAACTTTTCCAGACCCCCCTCGTATACCAGAGGAAGAGTTTCCCAAAATGTAATGTTGGTGACTGTCGCGGATCGGGATTTTGGGGAATATAGATCGAGAGGTCCGCTTCCCAATCACACGAGCACACAAAAAAACAACAATTAAACAACTTTCACTCTAAAAACTAAACAAATCAATTTGAGTAACAGACTGTAAAGTTTATATATCTAACAAATTCAAAGATAAAATATACAATAGATAACGAATACAATAGCAACAGAAAATGCTCAGCTAAGCTGAGGAGCAACTATGAAGTACTTAAGGCAATGTAATATGAAGTTATCTAAGTCACAATAAATTTACATTCAAAAGAATCCGCGCCCGAGGGCGACGGATCCTGTAAGGTTTAAAGTTCTATCTCTCTTCATACTAAAACATATTTATATAGCGTCTCTGCCAGGCGCGCTCTGGTGTAGTTCACACGTGGTCGCGGGAAATGCATGTGGTCTGGCAGTACTAGTCAACAGTCTACATGTGTAGGTGGCTGTAAATTCAGCATGGAATTAAAATCTTTAGCTCACCATTCGGCCCTCACAATGTGAGGGCTGTTGATATTAGCGCTGTGGGTTTAATGCTCAAACAAGTAGGCTTGGGCTCAGGAGCGTAGATTTCTGACAATGCTCCATCACTGTACATATCAGCTCAATCGCTGCGTCTCTATGACTTCTCATCTGGCTGAGAGCTCGCCGTCCACCTCGTAAATGGATTGTCTACATGTGGCCCAGAACTAAGTTCTGTATGGCCTTAAATACTGGACTGCATCTGCAGCTTACCGTCTAATTCCTGGATTGTGATTGGTGCAACCACTTCTAGCTCAGCTGCCGAACTGAGTTATTTTAAGTAACAGCCCTACGCAACGACCTTGGGTCGACATCAAAGGTCGAATCACTCAAGACAATAAAATGTAATTTTATAGCAATAAATTCTTAACATGTTCAAAACCCCGAGCTTTTACTCTGGATCACGGTATTTTCTGTACGTCAACAGACGTCTCAATAACATTTAATTCCTACTCACCCCTTCCCTCTCTACTAAACCTAGTTCAAAACACGAGATATACAAAGTGCTCAGCCATGCACACCTACGCTGTCCGTCTATCCTTCCCCACACCTTCTGTCTATCTTTTAGGAAAAAAACTGTTCAAAACAAATTGTTTACGAGACCAAGTTATGCTGGCTCGCACAATAATTACGTTTGTAAAAATTACTCACTGCTCTCTCACAAAAATTTAGTCAGTGGAAACATTTATGAATTAAATCTATTCTTGACAGTGACTGAGGGTTAAAATAACCATGAAAGTCTGCGCCGGCATATCCTGATCTGCGCATGTTTATTATCTCTAATACTGTGTGAGTTGGGACAATAAATATTGATTCATCTTTTTTTTTTTTTTGGTCTTTCATTATATTTCCATGTGCTGTGTTTAATCCGAGACACAGAATACCGCGACGGACCATTCCTTCTTTCACTATTATGTCCACACCTTGCGCGTGAATAAACACGCTCTGTGGTATTAGTCTTTTTCGTTCCATTATGGAGGGCTGTGGTGCGAATTGTTCCATTGTTGACATGGATGGTACGCGCGCAAGTCGACGGACTGAATTTGGCGAACTGAACCGTCTCGATATAGTGTGTCTCGGGTTTAAAAATAAGTTTTCTGCCTTTTATCTATATAAAATTTACAGATCCGCATAATTATATGTTACTTCAATGAAAGTGGCAGAAATATCAACTTTGTAATGTTTTGATAAACCATGATTTTGTTGCCGAACATCAAACCATGCACGTTCCATAGATCAGTGGTTCTCAATTTTCTCTGACAATAGCCCTCTTTCGCCCCAAATAGTCCGTCATCGTCCCCTGTTCCACCCTCAACCCCTCCCCCCCCCCCAACCTCACCCCCTTTTTCCCAAATGCCTACTCCAGCCCAGTCTGTGCACAGATTATAATGTTAGGTTTTTCAAAGCTTCATGAATGACACTGAGGCTGTTGATTACTTTATTACCAACAGGAAACAGACAACATTCCTGATCGAACGCACCAACATTTCCCGTTTATGAATGTCTTCTCCAGTTTTTCTTTGTCTTTGATGTAAACATTTCTCTACACGTTTACAAAATGTTTTTCAGATCTGTACAAAAACAAATTTTTGAGAATTTTAGGAGTACAATAACTTTTATACGGAACTAATTCAAGTTCTATTTGTGAGATTTACCTTGATGAAGGTCTGAATTATCAACATAAAGAAAAAAGTATTGTACCAAACAGGCCGTGAAAGGTGCCAAGTGACCGTGTAGCATCTGCAAGCTACCCCTTGCCCTTCCCCGTTGCTTGTCCTACTGGTGACTGAGCGTGACGTGTTCACTTTTTTTTTCATTTTATTGTTGACCTTCGCCAGAGTGACCTTGCCCTCCCTTTCTTGTGAGTAGTTTTTTTCCTCGCTAGTTTGTTGACCACATTTAGATCTAGTACATTCCTGAACGTTCCATAAAGGTGTGGAAGTAGATGTTTACGCCAAATTTGGCCTTGAGTGATGTAACCTGGTGACGTATTGATACGTGATTGTTTAGTTTGTATGTTTCGGGCGAGGGCAAAGGTTACGTTTATTTCGGGAACTTTCTATAGAAATACCTACATATATGGACCCATGTGAGTGGTTGGTCGGTGAGTAAGTGAGTTTTTCTTCTCTTGTGGCGTAGGATATTTACTTGTTCGCTGGTGCCTTCCAGGTATTTTATTGTTCAATATTCAGTTATTAAACTTTATTATTATTTAATCGATCGTCGGATCTCGTGTTTATTTTTTCTACAGCTGTAATAGTTTCGTTTTCTAAAGGGTTGTAGTTAGATCAGCTAACTCCCCCCTACTATAACGTGCCTAGAACAACCTCAGCTGTTACAGACCGTTACCGTGCCAGCGCGCCTTATAACCAAAACTCAGTCTCAAAGCTCAGTTTTTTATTTAATTTAATTTTTTTTTCTTGACTTGCATAGCAGATTTAGTTACAGACATAATCATATGCATTAAAATTTAAAGAGAACAGAACACATGGTCCAGGCTGTGTTCAAAACTGTCAGAAAAAGATTTTCTCCCTATTCGACCCCCATTTATGTTTCCATCCTCCAACCCCCCGCCTCGCCCCCCCCCTTCTGTCTCTTTCGACCCCTTTCCTTGTCACCATGTTCTTCGTTTCGCCCACCCCCCCCCCCCCAATTCAAAATCCTGGTATCTCTGTTCACACGAGAGAGTACGTGACTGAAACACTCGTCTGTCAATAAGCTTATCCCCTCCTCTCCTGCACCACGAGGGCCCTACAGTTAAAGATACAGCCAGGCAGATAAAACTGAATAATTTGTCCACATTTGTCAGGTACATTATGACCCCACGTTTAGAATATTCTGGAAGAATCTATCTGAGCCCTCTAGCTACAGGCGAAACCATTCTACTGCTGTACAGTGGAGCTTGAGGGTATACGGTGCAAACACCTAAAACTCTCGTGACTGCCTAGCCAAAAATGATGAACTTTGATGGACTGACACAATTTTTAACCATCAATTACACGGACACATCCATTACGGACAAAATTCATCCTTTAATATAATGTAGTTACGATTTTTATCCCACAAAAAAGGGACGTCTTTTCATTGTGTAAAGATGTTCTTTCATTGTGTAGAGACGTTCTTTCATTGTGTAAAGACGTTCTTTCATTGTGTAAAGACGTTCTTTCATTGTGTAAAGACATTCTTTCATTGTGTAAAGACGTTCTTTCATTGTGTAAAGACGTTCTTTCATTGTGTAAAGACGTTCTTTCATTGTGTAAAGACGTTCTTTCATTGTGTACAGACGTTCTTTCATTGTGTAAAGACGTTCTTTCATTGTGTAAAGACGTTCTTTCATTGTGTAAAGACGTTCTTTCATTGTGTAGAGATGTCTTTTCATTGTGTAGAGACGATCTTTCATTGTGTACAGACGATCTTTCATTGTGTACAGACGTTCTTTGATTGTGTAGAGACATTCTTTCATTCTGTAGAGATGTTGTTTCATTGTGTAGAGACGTTCTTTCATTGTCTAGAGACATTCTTTCATTATGTACAGATGTTCTTTCATTGTGTAGAGACGTTCTTTCATTGTGTAAAGACGTTCTTTCATTGTGTAGAGACGTTCTTTCATTGTGTAAAGACGTTCTTTCACTGTGTAGAGACGTTCTTTCATTGTGTAGAGACGTTCTTTCATTGCGTAGAGACGTTCTTTCATTGTGTAGAGACGTTCTTTCATTTTGTAGAGACGTTCTTTCGTTGTGTAGAGACGTTCTTTCATTGTGTAGAGACGTTCTTTCATTGTGTAGAGACGTTCTTTCATTGTGTTGAGACGTTCTTTCACTGTGTAGAGAGGTTCTTTCATTGTGTAGAGACGTTCTTTCATTGTGTAGAGACGTTCTTTCATTATGTTGAGACGTTCTTTCATTGTGTAGAGACGTTCTTTCATTGTGTAGAGACGTTCTTTCATTGTGTAGAGACGTTCTTTCATTGTGTACAGACGTTCTTTCATTGTGTACAGATGTTCTTTCATTGTGTCGAGAAGATCTTTCATTGTATACAGAAGGTCTTTCATTGTGTACAGACGTTCTTTCATTTATAGAGACGTTCTTTCATTGTGTACAGACTGTCAGGGTTAGGATTTGAATTGCCGTGCTGGGTCACGGGTTTGTTTATTTCATGTCATCATTGATTTTAGCCAGTGCAAATGTCCTTGAACTATTCCCGTGGACAGTTTGTTTTTGAAACGCTTTCTTAGAGATGGAAAGAAAGTGGGGCAGGATAGAACGAATGGATAAATTAACAGTGACGGTGCAGTTTTCGACCCCGTGGTTTGGGTGTACTTTAGCAAGGAAAGACGGGGCGAATAAGGAGTGAATAAATTCGTACATAAAACGTAGAGGGTGGAGAGACTTTGCGAAAGCTTTTGACATCCTAATTTAACTTTGTCTGTTACTATTAATAGAATCTATTGGCGCTGCGAGCTGAGCTCGAAGTGGATGCACCAATCAAATTTGAGCAGTTCGCGCGGATTTGCAGAAGATAAGCGGAGACATCTTTATGTTACTTCACTCCATGCAGCGTATTCCATCCTGCGAGGGTGTCGGCTAAGGTTCAGCCAGAGAGAACCATAAGACTGTTAAAGACATGTCTATGTCCTGGATAGACAATGAAATAATCCACAGCTATTTTCTCCAGTTCCCTGAAATCGTTTCAGGGAACCAATCGTAAGTGTCTTCACAATGATTCGAGATGATGTGAATCTGACCCTAATTTTCCAGTAGAAGTGCTACCAAAGGGATGCAAGACTATAATGTTTGTTACTTGCAATTAGATCTAGAATGAGTGTCTGGAATATACATTTGTAAATTGTAATTGATGTGTCTGGATGAGGCTGGGGATTGCCAGCCCATCCTAGAGCAGATCTAGATCTATCTTAACTACGTCAGTGTGTCTTGACGGTTTGATCCTTTATAAGCTATTACTGAGTTAATATTGTCGTCTGAGACATAAGAATATTATTTGTGAGATAGTAGGCAGATCATATTTCTGAAGATAAATAATTACTAAGTAAACTGTGAATGAGTCAGAATGATATGGATTTTCTAATCTTTTAAGAATCTAGAGGAGACTTCTAGTTATGTATTATAGTATTTTCATTTGATGCTGCTGATGTTGTCTTTTTAATATGTAACGATAGACGAAATTGTTAGGAATTTAAGTAATAAATTTGTGGCCCTACAAAATCCTTGATATAACTTACTCGAAATTGTTATTAGTGTATGTGGCATGGTATGGCAGAGTAATTTCTAAAACCTCTCGATATTTTATTAAATGCAGTCGAACACCTAAATTCCATAATATACCACCCCGTAACATTTGAGGGCATACCCCAAATCTGTAACACAGACGTTCTTTCATAGTGTAGAGACGTTCTTTCATTGTGTACACATGTTCTTTCATTGTGTAGAGACGTTCTTTCATTGTGTAGAGACGTTGTTTCATTGTGTAGAGACGATCTTTCATTATGTACAGATGTTCTTTCATTGCGTAGAGACATTCTTTTATTCTCTAGAGATGTTCTTTTATTGTGTAGGGACGTTCTTTCATTGTGTAGAGACGTTCTTTCACTATGTACAGATGTTCTTTCATTGTGTAAAGACGTTCTTTCATTGTGTAAAGACGTTCTTTTATTGTGTACAGACGTTCTTTCATTGTGTACAGATGTTCTTTCATTGTGCAAAGACGTTCTTTCATTGTGTAGAGACGTTCTTTCATTGTGTAGAGACGTTCTTTCATTGTGTAGAGACGTTCGTTCATTGTGTAGAGATGTTCTTTCATTGTGTAGAGACGTTCTTTCATTTTGTTGAGACGTCCTTTCATTGTGTTGAGACGTTCTTTCATTGTGTAGAGACGTTCTTTCATTGTGTACAGACGTTCTTTCATTGTGTGGAGATGTTCGTTCATTGTATCGAGACGTTCTTTCATTGTGTATAGACGATCTTTCATTGTGTAAAGACGTTCTTACATTGTGTAGAGACGTTCTTTTATTTTGTAGAGACGTTCTTTCATTGTGTTGAGACGTTCTTTCATTGTGTAGAGACGTTCTTTTATTGTGTACAGACATTCTTTCATTGTGTACAGATGTTCTTTCATTGTGTAGAGACGTTCTTTCATTGTGTAGAGACGTTCTTTCATTGTGTACAGACGTTCTTTCATTATTTACAGATGTTCTTTCATTGTGTAGAGACATTCTTTCATTGTGTAGAGATGTTCTTTCATTGTGTAGAGACGTTCTTTCATTGTGTAGAGACGTTCTTTCATTATGTACAGATGTTCTTTCATTGTGTAGAGACGTTCTTTCATTGCGTAGAGACGTTCTTTCATTGTGTACAGACGTTCTTTCATTGTGTAGAGACGTTCTTTCATTGTGTAGAGACGTTCTTTCATTGTGTAAAGACGTTCTTTCATTGTGTAGAGACGTTCTTTCATTTGTAGAAACGTTCTTTCATTGTGTGCAGACGTTCTTTCATTTGTAGAGACGTTCTTTCATTGTGTAGAGACGTTCTTTCATTGTGTAGAGACGTTCTTTCATTGCGTAGAGACGTTCTTTCGTTGTGTAGAGACGTTCTTTCGTTGTGTAGAGACGTTCTTTCATTGTGTAGAGACGTCCTTTCATTGTGTAGATACGTTCTTTCATTGTATTGAGACGTTCTTTCATTTGTAGAGACGTTCTTTCATTGTGTAAAATCGAAAAGTTCGGTCCGAGACAGACACGGTGGTCTAGAGTCAAGGTGCTCGCTTGTCATGCTGAAGGTACCGAGTTCAAATCAAGGTGTAACAGGCCAAACTATACCCCCCGCCCAGAATATACCCGGGGTTAAACTGGCCTAGCCCAGAATATACCCCGGGGTATATTCTGGGCTAGGCCAGTTCATACCCCGGGGTTACTTTGGGCTAGGCCAGAATATACCCCCCCACCCCCCAGACCAGATTATACCCCCTACTTTTTTTTAAAAAACAAGCCAAGACCACAGTTTATTTCAGCCTGTTCTTTATCACTGTCATCAGATATCATATTAATATATACATGAACACATTCTTGACACCCATAAATCATAATACAATTTAGAGGAAATAATAATAACAGTTTATTTCAGCCTTAGTTTAAATTGGTGTACATACATACAATCTTGACTCCTGTCACTCATTATACATTTTAGAGGAAATAAACATGCATTAAAGTGCATTGATATACAAAAGGTTTGAGTATCCATTGAAACTGATATGATTAGACTTCAACATTAATTTCACTCGGGTCTGTTGATATTATTATATTATTATTATTATTTTGATAATTGGTTGGCCATGCATTGTATTTTTTGTTACAACCATGCAGAGAGAAAAGGCCGGAAAACAACACACACAGAAAAAAAATGATAAAAACATAATTAGTAACCCAACTGACACTGACAGATGGTGCAATTCCATCATCCACTTCAGATAAAACTAAATAGGCACTAAATTTTTTCGCCTGATGAACTCCACCTGTCCAGATCCATTTGTAACGTTACAGAATGCTAGCTATACAATAATAACAATAAGAACACGAAATCATCTTATTTACTCTTGAAAATAAAGAGAAATATCAATATCAGAATCATCATCATCATCTTGGAATAATACAAAGAAATAAGAGGGAGTGTAAAAACGGCAGTGTAAGCCTACAAATCATTCTAGAATCTATAAGCAGCAATATGTGTGTATCAACTACATATAAAAAATGTGTTAAATCTTTTCAACTATTCAAGTAGAACTGGACAGAAATCTTTAGTGAAATAGCCTTGACAGTCGTGTAGACCGACAGAGTAAGTCTGCTGAGACAAAAGTAGTGCATTGAAGAAAGTAATTAGATCTATAGCATGTTAAGACAAAATTCGATGGAGCATGTTCCATTAACAGTATTTCTTGTTAGTGAATATTATTCTTTGATAGCTTATTTGTAGAAAGATATACATTTCATGTGCCTTATGGTTTAAGACACTGGATTAGTTTGCAAGGCATTGGAAAGGTTGAACTTACGCATTCTAGTGAATAAGGGTTTGTCACCCGCGAGTGAAATAAAATTTTTAAAAAACAAAAGACCTTGTTCGTCTTTACTTTCCTAAGCTTGACACTTCCCTTGCAAGAGGATTTAACAACTGTGTACTTGCACACAAAAATACTCCAAAATGACTTCATTTTTATGAGTGTGTTAATTATTTCATCCATTGCGACTAAGTGTATGTCACTGCCAAACAAAGAATACATTGCAACTTTTACTCATGGGCAACCAACTACAAAAACTACAACATGCCAACGAACGTGAGTGAAATGAGGGTTACAGTTGAATCATATCAGTTTGAATGGGTATTCACCCCATAGCATATCAATACATAATAATGCATGTTTTTTCCTTTGAATTGTATTATGATTTACGGAAGTCAAGAATGTATGTATGTATGTATGTATTACTATAGCGCCCGTTGACAGTGATAAAAAAATGAAATAAACTTTGATTGAAATAAACTATGGTGTTTAGGCCAAACTATATTCCACCAGTCCAGACCATACTAACATATTCAGGCAAAATATTCCAGGATACAACATTAAGTTTTTAAAATTTTATTTCACCCGCAAGTGACATGCCTTTATCAAATTCACTATAACACATGGTTGCAATCCTTCAAATGCCCTGCAAACTAATCCAGTGCCTTAAACCATCAGCTACATGAAATGTATACCTTTCTACAAATAAGCTATCAAAGAATTTACTAACAAGAAATATTAACGCAACATGATCCATCGAAATTTTGCCGTAACATACTGTAATTACTTTCTACAAGGCACGGTTGTCTCAGTGGATTTAATCTGTCAGTTTTCACGGCTATCAAAGCTACTTTACTAAAGCCTTCTGTCCAGTTCTACTTGAATAGTCTAACAGATTGAACACATTTTTTACACATACATGTAATTGGTACACACACTTTGCTGCTTATAGATTCTAGAATGATGTGTGGGTCATTTTTACATTCCCTCTTATCTTTATAATATTCCAAGATGATGATGATGATGATTCTGATATTGATTATATTCTCTTTATTTTCAAGAGTAAATAAAATGATTTCGTGTTCTTATTTTTATTACTGTATGTTACTGGTTAGCATCCTGTAACGTCTCAAGTGGATTAGGACAGGTTAAGTTCATGATGTGAAAAAATTTTAGTATGTATTTTGTCACGAGTGGAGTGAGCGATAGTTAATAATTACGGGGGGAAAGGAGGAGAGTAAAATTAACGCACGTAGACAAGTAAGGGAAAGGCGTGCCTGTTGTGATTGGTGGGGGGTCTGAATGAGGCGAAAGCGCTGTATTACTATCACTGCAAGTTAGAAGGTCCTACTGAACGGACGCTAGTAAGAGCCCAGCGAGCGAACATAAGGGGAGCAGTCGGAAGACGGATGAGAGTGTTTTTTCCAATGATGACTGGTAGGTAGAACGTTGATTGATAATTATGATTGATGTATTATATTATATTCGTCTATTACCATGATGTAAATAAGTATATGTGAGGAATGTGGAAGTCCTTGATATTGGATATAGCAATGTGCGCCATGAGCGATAGATGAAAGTGAGTTCATGGATTTGTAGCACGAGTGAGTATTGTGTACTCCGATGGAGGTGTGTTACCGTAAGATGTTTGGTGAGTGAAAGGTGAACTATTGTGTGTACGCTTCAAGGGTTGTAAGGAGAGGTGGAGTGAATAGAAATGGTAGGGTATTATACCAATGTAATGTTATTCTTGTAGGTGTCGGGGACGGGCCAAAGAGCCGCCTCGGTGAGCACAGGGGATAGGCCAGCATAGGGCCGGAGGCCACACATAGGCCAAGAGTGAGGCTGTCGGTGCAGGACAGTAGAGGCACATAAAGTCGTGGCAGTCAGGCCACGGACAGGGACGTAGATATGAGCGTGAATGTGATAATGTACTATTGCCATGTTGATGGGCTATTGAAATGATAATGTGCTATTGCCATGTTGATGGGCTATTGAAATGATAATGTGCTATTGCCCTGCTGAGGTGCTAGTGGAATGCTAAGGTGTTATGGCAATAGGAAGGAGATATTGAGAGACTGCGGTGCCAGTGAATTATTAATGTGCTATTAAGACCCTTAGGGGAGAGGCTGAGGCCGAAGTGTCTTTAGGAAGTAACTACCGGGTTGTGGATCCGAGGAAGAGTGCATGTGGGAATAAGGCCGTTGTACGGCAGTTAATTTCAATAATATAATGTATGTAATTGCGCTATTATCTGTATAATTATGTTTAATAAATGTGTGAGTCTGATGGGTTGTTCTGTTAAGTGTTAAACTTGTTCGTTCGTGATTGTTGTCCTGTCATAACTTATTGCATCTCCCAGTCTGGGATTTGTGACATATTTTTAGTTTTGTGTGAAGTATTTAATATGTGCTGGATGATGGAATTGCACCATCTGGCAGTAGTTGGGTTATTAAAATGTTGTTGTTGTTGTTTTCTCTGTGTTCTTTCTCGTCCTTTTCTCTCTGCATCATTGCAACTTTATATGTAGATCTAATTGTTCTGACATATCAAGCACAATTCTGATTTTCAAAAATTTGAAATAAAATTCAGATGACATTACACTTAAGAGTCTTATAATTATTTCACACCCTGCCACTAAGTATATGTCAGTGGTGCCAAACAAAAAAATACAATATAATTATGTTTAACTCATGGACAACTAATTATAACAAAAACAAAAAAACAATAATAATACCAACGGATACAAGTAGAATTTGTGTCAAAGTCTAAGCATATCAATTTGAATGGGTTTTCAAACTTTTGTATATCAATGCTTTTTACTGCATGTTTATTTTCTCTTAAATGTATCATAATTTACAACAGCCAAGAATGTATGCTTCAATATGATAAGTGATGACAGTGATAATGAACAATTTAAACTAAAGTTGAAATAAACTGTGGTCTTGACTTGTTTTCAAAAAAAAGTAGGGGGTATAATCTGGACGGGCGGAGGGGGGATATATTCTGGCCTAACCCAAAGTATACCCCGGGGTATAAACTGGCCTAGCCCAGAATATACCCCGGGGCATATTCTGGGCTAGGCCAGTTTAACCCCGGGTATAGTCTGGCGGGGGTATAGTCTGGCCTGCTCCACCGGTCGGTGCAGGCATGTTGGAATTTGGGGATTTTTGTCTTATTTGCCTGTCCCTGATCCTATGGTAGATACGATCGAGCTCTTAGTCTCCTCGAATAAGGACGAAAACTCAGATGGCCCGAGTGCACGTTAAAGATACCTTAGCAGTTGGAAAGTCGAGAAGAGCAGGCCGAACAACGCCGCTGCTTAAATAAAAAAAAAACTTACCCCTAAACCCCCCCCCCCCCCCCCCAAAGAAAAAACCCCCAATCTGATGACCGGCGCTACACTGTGGTGACGTCGTGTCTGCTCCAGTTGTAATTGGGCTACAATGACACCAAGGCAAATTTCCCAAATGGAATTAAAGAAGTATACAAATAAGTTACAAATGAATTTCGTTCTTCGCCTCTTTTCACATGGCGGTGGGAGAAATTCAATTTTATCACAATTCTGCAGTGAATTTTATTGTAACAGTAAGTTTTCTTTTCTATGCATCCACCCTAAATAGCGTTATTAACGTGAACGAGATATATATAGAAACATGGTACAAAGACTGCAGTAATGTGTATTGCTATAATTATTATCAAAATGAAATTGTGGAAAAAATTTTAAAAATGAAAAGAAAAAAATTGAAGTAGTCATTGTTTTGTTGTGTGTCTGTCTGTGTGTCTGTCTGTTTGGTGTTTGGTTGTATACGGATACTTTCCCCTCAATCCTCCCCCCCCCCCCCCCGGTTCCCCTTTGCCTATTTAAAAAAAATATAAAAAGAACAATAGAGTAAACAGCTGTCAGACTTGAAAATATTTCACTACTGGACATGGGACAAAATTCAGATCTTGAAATATGAAAACCCCTGCAACTCCATGTTTTTATTTATTTCATCCTTTAGTTCCTATTCAAAATGGCGTATTGAAAAAAAAAGTGGTGGGAGTATTCATTGTAGTGCAAGTTTGGCACTTTTTTTTGTGTTTTTTTTTTCATTTTAAAGTTTAGCTCCCGGCTTCAGCCCATTATGATTCAGTTTCACACACAGAAAGAAAAAATGAGATTAATTTTCTCAAGTGTCAACTAATCTAATCCATTCCTTTTTGCATCGACGTACTGTATTTATACATGTGCACGTTTCAGGCAATATTTTTAAAGAAGTTTTGAAAATGTAAGTTAATACATTAATCTGTTTTTGTGCGGCCTTCGATAAGCCGTGCTGACGGGAGACTGGAATTGACACAGGTGGAATATGGTGCGCAATGCCCAAGTCTAGACTGTAAATTATTAGAGAGAGAAAGGAAGACAGAGAGAAAGAGAGAGAGAGAGAGAAATGAAGAGACAGAGAGAAAGAGAGAAATGAGGAGAGAGAGAGACAGAGAGAAAGAAGGAGAGACAGAGAAAGAGATAGGGAAAGAGACAGAGAAAAAGAAGGAGAGAGAGAGAAAGAAGGAAAGACTAAGGAGAAGAGGGAAGTGACACATATTTTCAGAGAGAAAGGGTGCAAATTGGCATGGTGTGTGAGGGAAGGGGGGGGGGTGTTAAGGTCATTAAGATTTTTTTCTTTTTCTATAAAAGATAAAGAGGGCAGGGTGGGGGCTCATTTAGTGATCAGACCCCCGAAATGGGACACAAAACAAAATAGCTGAAAAGCCTTGAACCTGCCACAGTTATCTTTTGTACGACCAAAATCTTTTGGATGTTCATGTTTATGCATCATGCCCGGCAGTATCTGGCACTTTTCACAGCATGCGCTTCCATCCTTGGAAAACTGAGATAATACAATAATAATTCAACTGTCACTTGACTCTGACATGCAAATGCTCAGATGTTCTTGTCTTGTGGTGTCTCAGTCGTCGTTAATCCAATTTAAACACAAATGATCTTATCTTAAAGGGTGCTTAGACATGGGAGTTCCAATTTCATAGGACAGGAATGTCGTGGCTTAGGTCCTTCATCTAATGCTTGAAGTGTACGGAAGTGACTTCATCAGTGTGGAAACAAATGGCAAGACTAAAAATTAGCAATTCTCAGCACAATTTCAACACTTGACTTTGTTAGTCTGTAAAAACATATCAGAATTTCACAATTTCATTAGATTATTTGTGTCACTTAAACGATATTTTCTGTGGGTGAAAAGTCCGCATAATCATCTCTTGAAAGATTAGAATCCTTGCTGCTAGTTTTCTGTTGTTGTTGTGTTGTTTTTTCCCTCCTCTTGTTGGGATCCTTTCTGCAGTTCAGCATTTCATTTGTCTGCAGCTCTTCTCCCCTCCCCCCCTCCCCCCATTTGGCACCCCCTTTGCGGGACCTCTTAACGTCAATATTTATCCCTGAGCAAAGCAATAAGAGGCCGAGGTCCGGCCCCCTAGGCAACCACTCAGAAATTTGCATGCATGAAGCCCCCTAAACCCTTGAGGCCTCTTGACAATTGCTCAGTACGCTCCTGCCTTAAGATGGCTCTGACCCCCCTCCCCCCCCCCCACCAATTCCCATCCATACACCCCCCCCCCAAGCTACCAGCTATCTGACTCAGTGATGGCCAACCAGATCTAAAAGGCGTTCACCCAGGGAACCAAAGACTAGTTGGCGTGTGCTTAAATGCCCGTGACACTGTCAGTTTGAGGCAGAAACCTTTGAAGATCTGCCAGTCAACAGAACGGGTAAGTCAGTGTTAAGATTGAATTAATATTCGTGCTGGAAATTCTTGAAGTCGTCGCAAACAGACGTGAGAAAGTCTGCTGTCCAGGCAATCTCCTCGCATGGGTTTGATTTTGTGTTTCTGCTTTTTCCAATTCGTATATTAATTCCGAAATGTCATCTTCAGTCAACTGATTCCTGAGCATCTTAATAAGATTTTTAACTGCATGTCAAGGAAACTTGGGGGCAGAGCATTTACACTCTGTGCCCTGCATATCTGGAACTCGCTGCCAATATCATAGAGATGGGCATTTACCGAGCCAAAATTGATGTAAGGAATCCGCCCCTACAATAGTAAGTTTATTAACCATAGTTTAATCCTACACAGATCTACGTCGGACTGACGTAGGGGTGGTGGCAGGGATTGTATTTCTTATTTCCTTCATTCAATAATTCAAACTACTTATTTACATGTGTTAAATGTTTTCATATTTTCCAAATAGTCTCCCCATCGAGTGTTTGTGAAAGAAAAAATATTTTGATGGGGCGTGGGACTTCAAACTGGGATGTGAGACTACACAATGGGGCGTGGGACTTCACAATGGGGTGTAGGACTTCACAATGGGGTGTATATATAGGACTTCAAAATGGGGCGTGGGACTTCAGAATAGGGCGTGGGACTTCAGAATGGGATGTGAGACTACACAATGGGGCGTGGGACTTCAGAATGGGATGTGGGACTTCACAAGGGGGCGCGGGACTTCAGAATAGGGCGTGGGACTTCAGAATAAGCGCGGGACTTCAGAATGGGATGTGAGACTACACAATGGGGCGTGGGACTTCACAATGGGGTGTATATATATAGGACTTCACAATGGGGCGTGGGACTTTAGAATACGTTGTGGGACTTTAGAATGGGGCGTGGGACTTCAGAATGGGAAGTGGGACTTCACAAGGGGGCGCGGGACTTCAGAATGGGGCGTAGGGATTTTTTATATACATCTTAATTTCGTAGTGTATTTTAACTTATCTTAGTGTACAGATAAACTGTTGTTTGTTAATGTCGTGTTGATGGTTTTCCGTGGTTGGCTGGGATTAAGACATGGAACTTTGTAGATATTTATATATTGTGTGTCACTTTGTCTGATCATGGTGGGGCGGAGGGGTTTTTGTTGTTATTGTTGTTGTTGGAAAGTTGAAGTTTTTGGAAAGTTGAAGTTGTTGGAAAGTTGAAGTTTTTGGAAAGTTGAAGTTGTTGGAAAGTTGAAGTTTTTGGAAAGTTGAAGTTGTTGGAAAGTTGAAGTTGGAAAGTTGAAGTTGTTGGTAAGTTGAAGTTGTTAAAAAGTTGAAGTGGTTGGAAAGTTGAAGTTCGGCGTGGGAGAAAAAAAAGGTTGAGAAAACTGGTCAAAGCTGCCTGGCTGATCCGGGGGCGGGGGGCGGGGTAATATTGTATTGCTCTTCTTAGTTTAGTTGGTTATTTTTCCTTTGACACGGACCATTCCTTCATTCACTATATGTCCATAACTTGTACGCGTATAACCACCGTGGGTACTACTCACAGAGCTCTGTGGTACTAGTCTTTTTCGTTCATTTATGAAGGGGTGTGGTGCGAATTGTTATATTGTTGACATGTATGATACACGCGCGTGGACGGACAGAATTAGGCGGATTGAACCGTCCCGGTATTCTGTGTCTTGGGTCATAAGGATTGTGTGTATGTGTGTGTGTGTGTGTGTGTGTGTTTTAACGTTGTCAGTGTAGCTTGTCATGTCCTTAAATTGCTGAACTCGGCCGCTTACTGGCTAATTCCGGCCTCAGTAACTATAACCGTGTATTTTAAGAATGACTCCCCAGCCAATTCAGATTGTCGCACATGAAGAAGGAACATTTCACACCTCTTTCCGTTGTTCAGTAAATTCATTAGTATTTTAAAAGAATTTTCCTCAATAATCTACGTTGTTGTTCTTTTTTTCGAGCTCGTTACACTTTTGTGTGTGTGTGTGTGTTTGTGTGGGTACCACATTGGCGAGTGAGCTTAACTTGTTATGCTTGGTTATGTTTAGCCAATACTGTCAGTACTGTGACATCTTTTTAGTTGTTTTTATCGTATTTTGTGTTTTAGTTGCTGTTTGAAAAGCAGAGAAGAAATGAGATCTGTTACTGAAAATGTTTGTTAGTTTTCTACCTGCCCCTGGTCTATACAGAACCCTAACAACAACAACAACAACAACAACACTAACAACAACAACAACACTAACAACAACAACAACACTAACAACAACAACAACACTAACAACAACAACAACACTAACAACAACAACAACAACACTAACAACAACAACAACACTAACAACAACACTAACCACAACAACAACACTAACAACAACAACAACACTAACAACAACAACAACACTAACAACAACAACAACACTAACAACAACAACAACACTAACAACAACAACAACAACACTAACAACAACAACAACACTAACAACAACACTAACCACAACAACAACACTAACAACAACAACAACACTAACAACAACAACAACACTAACAACAACAACAACACTAACAACAACAACAACACTAACAACAACAACAACACTAACAACAACAACACTGTAACAGCTGAGGTTGTTCTAGCACGTTATAGTAGGGGGGAGTTAGTTGATCTCTGTCAGGGTTAGGATTTGAATTGCCGTGCTGGGTCACGCTTTGTTTATTTCATGGCATCATTGATTTTGGCCAGTGCAAACGTCCTTGAACTATTTCCGTGGACAGTTTGTTTTTGAAAGATGGAAAGAAAGTGGGGCAAGATAGAACGAATGGATAAATTAACAGTGACGGTGCAGTTTTCGACCCCGTGGTTTGGGTGTACTTTAGCAAGGAAAGACGGGGCGAATAAGGAGTGAATAAATTCGTACATAAAACGTAGAGGGTGGAGAGACTTTGCGAACGCTTTTGACATGGTAATTTAACTTTGTCTGTTACTATTAATAGACTGCGAGCTGAGCTCGAAATGGATGCACCAATCAAATTTGAGCAGTTCGCTGGGGGTTGCAGAAGATATAAGCGAAGCCATCTTTAGGTTTACTCACTCCATGCAGCGTATTCCATCCTGCGAGGGTGTCGGCTAAGGTTCAGCCAGAGAGAACCATAAGACTGTAAAAGACATGTCTATGTCCTTGATAGACAATGAATTTACCCACAGCTATTTTCTCCAGTTCCCTGATATCGTAAGTTTTGAGACAGTGCGTCGACGATGACGTGAATCTGACCCTACTTTTCCAGCAGAAGTGCTACCAAAGGATGCAAGATTACAATGTCTTTACTTGCAATTAAGATCTAGACTGAGTGACTGATATACACATTTGTAAATTGTAATTTGATGTGTCTGGATGAGGCTGGGGATTGCCAGCCCATCCTAGAGCAGATCTAGATCTATCTTAACTACGTCAGTGTGTCTTGACGGTTTGATCCTTTATAAGCTATTACTGAGTTAATATTGTCGTCTGAGACATAAGAATATTATTTGTGAGATAGTAGGCAGACTATATTTCTGAAGATAAATAATGACTAAGTAAACTGTGAATGAGTCAGAATGATATAGATTTCCTAATCTTTTAAGAATCTAGAGGAGACTTCTAGTTATGTATTATAGTATTTTCATTTGATGCTGCTGATGTTGTCCTTTTAATATGTAACGATAGACGAAATTGTTAGGAATTTAAGTAATAAATTTGTGGCCCTACAAGGTCCTTGATATAACTTACTCGAAATTGTTATTAGTGTATGTGGCATGGTATGGCAGAGTAATTTGTAAAACCTCTCGATATTTATTAAATGCAGTCGAACACCTAAATTCCATAATATACCACCCCGTAACACGCTAGAACATACCCAACTCGTAACACTGGAGAGGGACCCTTAAAAGAACTTTAATAACGCCATGCCATAGGTAGATTATTTTAAAACCTATTGTATTTTTATTCCATTATTTAATATTGTACTCTTGTAATAATATGTTTTCAGGTCCTTTTCATTATAGATTTTAGGCAATTTGTACTAATTTAATATTGTGTTTCAATTTCATATGGTGAACTCAACATCCCATTGACCCGTGGACACCGGCGAGGGAACCCTTTCACCGTACAGATCTACCTCAGACGGAAATACAGTTTTTGGGCTTGGAGCTGTGGATTAGGGATTCCATACCATCTGAATTCCTCAAAAACAAAGTTAAGTGAATCATCTACCTAACAGTCTTGAGGAGGGCGACGTACTTTCCGCTCTGTGTTTGTTCCAGGCCATTTTACTTTTTACTATATGTTTAGTTTAAGTGCGGGAGGTTGTTTGGGGTCATAGTTTAGCATATCTTCTTTGCCATTACGAAGGATATTGGAGTGCCTTGGTGGCTATTTATAATAACTCGGGGGGATTTGCTTCACTGTGAATAGTTCTTTTAGGGATCCATTATTCGTATAGACTGTGGCGTTTCTTTTACTTCCTCCCTTTCTTTAGGAAGATGTCTCTCCTGTCTTTTTCTTAAACTTTCTGTAATATAAGTTAGGACTTGTAGGGTCTGTTATCGTTCGTTTTACTTGTCACTATATGTCCTGTTTATTGTATTTCTTTTTGCTTATTATAAACTTTGAACTACTATACTAACATTGATATGTTTGCAATATATGCCTGAGGTGTTTCACGTGCTAAAACCACGTTGAATTGTAATCTGGTATTGACATATGAGAGAGAGAGGAATATAATAAATTTTTGTTCACGTGACAATTTCACTTTGAAGATAGAGAGAATAATTTTGCAGTGGTAACAGAAGACACTGCGTGTGCGCATTTTGAGAAGAGAGAGATATTTCAAATTTGTCGTGTTGAGAGAGAGATATATTTTTGATTCATCGCATTGAGAGAGCGATTCGTTTTTGACAGTGATAACAAAGGACACTGGTTCGTCGCGTTGAGAGAGACGTAAATTTTGAGAGTGATCACTCAAGACATTAATTTATCGCAGTAAAGGCGATATAGAGTATTTTATTGCAGTGGGAGCAACGGATAGACGGCACTGCCTTACTAGAATTCATATTTAGAGAGAGAGAGAGAGAGAAAGTTTTTGCAGTTTAAGTGATACTGCCTGTAATTTTTAGAGAGAGAGATAGAACGTTCTTTTCGCGAAGCAGTGCTAGCATAAGACACTGAATTAATATTAACAGTCAATAACTGTTCATATAATATAGTTGATACCGCGATACACCTTAATAGTAGGTAAATACTTACTATTTACAGACTTTAACATATCATGGCTGATTTTCTTAAATACTTTGAATCTGCCAAAGTTCTGGGCATACCAGAAGAAGAACGCGCCGCGTGGTGCGAACGACAAGTACAACAAGACCGAGAGCGCGAGGATCGAAAAGAAGCAAGAGAAAGAGAAAGAGAAAAAGAAGTAGAAAGAGAAAAGGAAAGAGAAAGAGAAAGAGAAAAAGAAGTAGAAAGAGAAAAGGAAAGAGAAAGAGAAAGAGAAAAAGAAGAAAGAGAAAGAGAAAAAGAAAGAGAGAGAGAAAAGGAAAGACAGCATGAACTCGCAATGAAAAAGTTAGAGCAACAATCGCTTGTAACACCCACCACTGCCACCAATACTTATGCTACTAAACCAAAACTACCACCATTTAATGAAAAACTCGACCGGATCGACGCATATTTACATCGGTTCGAGCTACACGCTAAATGCGTCGGATGGCAGCAGGCGATGTACAGTTCATGCCTGTCCAATTTATTAACAGGTAAGGCTTTAGAAGTATTTCATAGCCTCAAGGTAGAGGATGCCAACGATTATGACAAGCTTAAAACAGCACTGCTTAAGCGATTCCAGCATACCGAGGATGGCTTTCATCAAAGATTTCGCTCATGTAAACCTGAGCCATCTGAAAATTTCTCAACTTATGTGAATCGGCTGAAACATTATTTAGATCGCTGGATTGAGCTCGCGAACGTAACTACCGGAAATTATTCCCAACTTTACGGCATGTCATTCCGATTTAGTTGCCCACCTTAAAGAGAGGGCACCGACATCCTCTGAAGAAATCACATCGTGCGCGGAACGGTATGCGTCCGCCCACCCAAATCGTCCTTTGGCAAAGCCTTCAACTACAACACCGTGTTATGCCAACGTAGGCAAAGGAGCGCCAACCGGACACGATCGTTCAAGGCCGACTCGTCGTCAGGCCCCAAATCCGCGCTCTCAATCAGAGCCGCCTTTTTTTAGACAGAGAGATTTTCCGAATCGAGGTAATGTATCCCCGCGTCGAGGATACCAGAGTTATTCTTTTTACGAGCCTCGCCCATATTATCGTGGCAACTATCCAGGCCAACAATATAACCGGCCTCAGGGTCCGCCGCGACGAGTGCATTTTGATGATAATCATAATTATAATAGACCGCAGAGTCTTCCTTATCGTGGAAACGATCCTAATCGTACTATATGTTTCAGGTGTAATAGGGTAGGCCACATACAAAGATTTTGTAACGCAAAAGTGGAATCCGCAAATGCCTGCTCGGTTAAATCTACACCTTATGAGACTGACGGTCATTCTGAATCTTCATGACAATCAAAGACTATTCCAGTCATGTCCGCCCTACATGAACTGGGTGAATTAACATTTTACCAGGGCCGCGTGAACGCGATTCGCGCTTCTGTTCTACGTGACTCCGGATGTACGACTATCGGCGTTCGACAGTCACTAGTCCGTCCAACACAATTTTTGGACAAGGAGGTAACTTGTATTACTTTTGGCGGATCTGTAGAGCGATTCCGTCTTGCAGAAGTTTATATTGATACACCTTTTCTCACAGGTATTGTTACTGCATGTGTACTGCCTAATCCAGTGGCTGATATAATCATAGGGAATGTACCTCAAGTAAATAAGTTTCCTATCGGTAACTTGGAAATTTGGACTGAGGATGAGAGTGTTGCTTGTGCGACAACACGCCTACAATCGAGTCGACGAGCAGACAGTCCATTGAGTAATCCTACTATTGAAGTGAACATAACGTCTAGTGCATTTCATGATGAGCAACATTCAGATCCCACATTGAAACATTTGTTTGCTAAGGTTGATCCTACCGCACCGGATACCTCTAAGTTTCTTATGAAAGATGACTTATTATATCGTAATTTTCGGAATAAGCGAGAGGCCATTATGCAGCTTGTAGTACCGAGATCTTTTCGTCGCGACATTATTCGTCTCGCGCATGACACTTCCTTGGCGGGTCACCAGGGAAAGGCCAGAACTAAGTCTCGAATACTATCGCAATTTTTTTGGCCCAGCATTTACGCAGATGTAAACCGGTTCGTATCAACATGTGACATATGTCAGAGACGTACTCCTAAAGGAAGAGCATCGCGAGCTCCTCTGCAGGAGATGCCTATGGTCTCCAGACCATTTGAGCGCGTTGCCGTAGATATATAGTTGGACCTCTACACAAGTCAGACAGAGGACATCGTTTTATACTTTCTGTCATTGACTACGCAACCCGTTGGCCAGAGGCCATTCCGCTAAAAGACATTTCAGCTGATCATGTCGCTGAAGCCCTTATTACTATTTTTTCGCGTCTTGGGTTTCCGGTTGAAATTTTATCGGACAGAGGTCCACAGTTTACCTCTGAGCTTTTTAAGAAAGTCTTGGAATTGGTCGGGATTAAACAAAGATTGACATCTCCATACCACCCACAGTCTAATGGCTGCTGTGAACGGTGGAATGCTACTATGAAAAGTATGCTTGCACGAGTTTCCGCCGACAAACCGAGTGATTGGGATCGACAACTCCCCGCTATTCTTTTTGCATACCGAGAACTGCCGAACGCATCGACGGGTTTTTCCCCCTTCGAATTATTGTATGGTCGTAAGCCGCGGGGTCCAATGGCCATACTCCATGATTTATTCGCCGGATCAGACACCGACGACAATGATACGCGGTCTGCATATCAATACGTTGTAGACTTGCGCCATCGAATACTTAACGCATGTCAGCTCGCACAAAAATCTTCAGCTGCGCATGCTAGCCTTTACAAACAATATCGTGATCAAGGTAGCCGATTGCGAACCTTGGCCGTCGGAGACCAAACTCTTGTTCTCCTTCCGGAGACCAAAAATAAACTCCTTCTTACATGGAAGGGACCTTTTAAAGTTCTAAAGAGACTTTCTCGAGTAAATTATCTTATCAAGATTCGAGGACAGGACAAAGTCTTCCATATAAATATGTTAAAGCAGTACCTGTCCGACGATGATAATCGACAGAATAATCGCCGAAATGTGGTTGCTCAGGCCAATGCGGCCTTGGTTTCAGTTGACGATGATGATCCTATTAAGATAGAGAATTCAATCCCCGCACTTCGATCTTCTGAAAATACTTCGGATGTAAATATAAATCCAGATTTATCTGAATCGCAAAGACAAGATTTAAGAGATTTGCTTGACGAGTTTACTACAGTCTTTACTGATCTACCAGGTAATACTTCTTTGGTACAGCATGTTATAAGATTAAAGACGGATATACCCGTCTTTGTTAAACCATACCCGCGTCCGCTGCACGCACAAGAGACTATAATAACCGAGGTACGTAACATGTTTCACCTAGGAGTGATAGAGCGATCGACGAGCCCATATAACTCACCCATCGTCTTAGTGAAAAAAAAAGATGATACCGTGCGTTTTTGTATTGATTATCGTAAACTTAATGAGGTTACGATATATGACGCTGAACCGATTCCCAACCAGGAGAATCTTTTTGCTCAGTTAGCCAGGGCAACGATTTTTTCTAAAATTGATCTTTCCAAAGGTTATTGGCAAATTCCGCTTGATGAGAATAGCAAGCAATATACCGCTTTTCAGACTCCGTTGGGTCTTATGCAGTGGCGCTATATGCCTTTCGGGTTAGTTACAGCCCCTGCTACTTTCGCCCGTATGATGACAATATTGCTCCAGGGTATGAATTCCGTATTGTCGTATTTTGACGACATTTGTATTTATGAAACCGATTGGTCGGGCCACCTCGCAGCCCTACGACAAGTTTTTATTGCTCTTCGTCGAGCTGGCCTTACGGCGAAACCCAGTAAGGTGTTTTTAGGATATAATGAAATTAATTTTCTGGGCCATACAATTGCCCACGGCGTTCAGACTCCTGATGACAAGAAGATAACTACCATCTTAAAGCTCCAACCACCTCGAACTAAGAAAGAAGTTCGTAGCTTATTGGGCTTTCTTAACTATTATAGGAAATTCATTCCAAATTTTTCTTCGCTTACAGCTCCGTTGTCGGACCTCACAAGAAAGAATTTTCCTAATAAAGTGAAATGGACAACCGAATGTGATGATACACTTCGTACCGTTCAACAATTGTTTTCCACTTCCCCCATTCTCATACTTCCAGATATTAACCAAATATTTATTGTCCGCACTGATGCGTCGGACAAGGGATTGGGAGCTGTGTTATTACAGGAACGAGACGATACCTTGCGGCCATGTCTATACGCCAGCCGCAAGTTGCTAGATAGGGAATGCCGCTATGCAATTATCGAGCGAGAGTGCCTCGCTATCATTTTTGCTGTAAACGCATTTTCGAGATATCTACTCATGTCCGAGTTTATAATTGAAACGGACCATCGTCCGTTGTTATTCTTAAAGACTAACAGGGCTAAAAATGCTCGATTAACGAGGTGGAGTCTTGCACTCCAGGAATACCGGTTTGTTATCCGGTCTATCCCGGGCGGTGACAATTCCCAAGCTGATATTTTGTCACGTCTCATTTAAATTCCTATTAAAGAGTGTTGTGACTTGTATTGGGGTTGGATAGTGCTTGTCCCCCTCAATTCTAGACGGTGGATGGATTCACATTTATCTTGTTCATTACTTTATGAACCATTTTTACAATCCTTTTTTGTGAATATCCTCTTTCCACCAGCGTCATTCCTGACTGTGACCTGAACTTCTGGCAAACCTGACGCCCTTGTCAGCGGGTCAATGAGATAGAGACATGGCAAACCAAGCTACCAGAGCTACTGCTGCCATTGGATACCACAGTATTTTAATTAACAATATATTGTGTGTGAATGTGTATATAAGCAGCAATTGTGTGTGTTGACTATATAATTATGTGCCTATTCCTTCAGTAAGGCTTCATTATTTCATAATAGTTATACGTTAACCCAGCAGTATACAGTGATATACTCATTATTATTATAGATGTTTCTGAGAATTTTGATTGTGTGCAGTAAAAATGTTTAGATAGATTAAATTCTATAGAACGTGGCATCAATAATTGTATGCTTTTTGTCCATCCAATATGCACGTTCTTAGTTAGATTTTTCTTCTCAAGCTTAAGGCTCATCTTTCTACAGTACTACTTAAGCCCCTACCACAATAACTTTCGGATTTCTTGGATCTTATCGTGTAAATTTTTCTTAAAATTTTCACTGGGGTGGGGGATATGTCAGGGTTAGGATTTGAATTGCTGTGCTGGGTCACGCTTTGTTTATTTCATGGCATGATTGATTTTGGCCAGTGCAAACGTCCTTGAACTATTTCCGTGGACAGTTTGTTTTTGAAACGCTTTTTCTTAGAGATGGAAAGAAAGTGGGGCAAGATAGAACGAATGGATAAATTAACAGTGACGGTGCAGTTTTCGACCCCGTGGTTTGGGTGTACTTTAGCAAGGAAAGACGGGGCGAATAAGGAGTGAATAAATTCGTACATAAAACGTAGAGGGTGGAGAGACTTTGCGAACGCTTTTGACATGGTAATTTAACTTTGTCTGTTACTATTAATAGACTGCGAGCTGAGCTCGAAATGGATGCACCAATCAAATTTGAGCAGTTCGCTGGGGGTTGCAGAAGATATAAGCGAAGCCATCTTTAGGTTTACTCACTCCATGCAGCGTATTCCATCCTGCGAGGGTGTCGGCTAAGGTTCAGCCAGAGAGAACCATAAGACTGTAAAAGACATGTCTATGTCCTTGATAGACAATGAATTTACCCACAGCTATTTTCTCCAGTTCCCTGATATCGTTTCAGGGAACCAATCGTAAGTTTTGAGACAGTGCGTCGACGATGACGTGAATCTGACCCTACTTTTCCAGCAGAAGTGCTACCAAAGGATGCAAGATTATAATGTCTTTACTTGCAATTAAGATCTAGACTGAGTGACTGATATACACATTTGTAAATTGTAATTTGATGTGTCTGGATGAGGCTGGGGATTGCCAGCCCATCCTAGAGCAGATCTAGATCTATCTTAACTACGTCAGTGTGTCTTGACGGTTTGATCCTTTATAAGCTATTACTGAGTTAATATTGTCGTCTGAGACATAAGAATATTATTTGTGAGATAGTAGGCAGACTATATTTCTGAAGATAAATAATGACTAAGTAAACTGTGAATGAGTCAGAATGATATAGATTTCCTAATCTTTTAAGAATCTAGAGGAGACTTCTAGTTATGTATTATAGTATTTTCATTTGATGCTGCTGATGTTGTCCTTTTAATTTGTAACGATAGACGAAATTGTTAGGAATTTAAGTAATAAATTTGTGGCCCTACAAGGTCCTTGATATAACTTACTCGAAATTGTTATTAGTGTATGTGGCATGGTATGGCAGAGTAATTTGTAAAACCTCTCGATATTTATTAAATGCAGTCGAACACCTAAATTCCATAATATACCACCCCGTAACCCGCTAGAACATACCCAACTCGTAACAATCTCTTCTTCTTCTTCTGCGTTCCCCATCATGGCGGACGTCAAATCTTTACTCCAATCCTCTGCAAGAAAGCAGCTGTTCTCTTCAATTGTTCCAAGCTGCCATACAGCTTCTCCCTGACAGGCGTGGCCTCAGGCCAATGGGCTTCCCTTTGCATGTTATATTTTGGACAAGTCTGCAGGATGTGTTCTGCATTTTCTGCTTCTAAGCCGCATTCGCATACACTGCTGTTGCCAATTCTAAAGATGCGATGCATGTGATCCTTTAGCAGATTGTGTCCTGTGCGAAGCCTGAATATCATAACCTGTTCTGCTCTGTTCAGTTGTCTTATTGAGTCTTGACCCTGGAATTTTGGACGGTTATTTTTCCATTGCTTTTGGTATGTGGCTTTTATGATGGTCTTTACTTCTTCGTGGGAGACACTTCCATCTGGTTGTTGCTGCTTAGCTCCCTCCTTGGCCAGATTATCTGCAGCTTCATTGCCATATATACTGCAGTGTCCAGGAATCCATTGCAGGTAAACTTCTCTGGCAACAGCAACAACAACAACAACAGCAGCATCGACAATAACAACAACAACAACAACAACAACAACATCAGCAACAATTGTACCATCACATTCAAATTTGACCATTTTTACATCTCCCATTACCACAACATCATCAACAATTGTAACATCACATTCAAATTTGATCATTTTTACATCTCCCATTACCACAACATCAGCAACAATTGTAACATCACATTCAAATTTGACCATTTTTACATCTCCCATTACCACAACAACAGCAACAATTGTAACATCACATTCAAATTTGACCATTTTTACATCTCCCATTATCACAACAACAGCAACAATTGTAACATCACATTCAAATTTGACCATTTTTACATCTCCCATTACCACAACAACAGCAACAATTGTAACATCACATTCAAATTTGACCATTTCTACATCTCCCATTACCACAACATCAGCAACAATTGTAACATCACATTCAAATTTGACCATTTTTACATCTCCCATTACCACAACATCAGCAACAATTGTAACATCACATTCAAATTTGACCATTTTTACATCTCCCATTACCACAACATCAGCAACAATTGTAACATCACATTCAAATTTGACCATTTTTACATCTCCCATTACCACAACATCAGCAACAATTGTACCATCACATTCAAATTTGACCATTTTTACATCTCCCATTACCACAACATCAGCAACAATTGTAACATCACATTCAAATTTGACCATTTTTACATCTCCCATTACCACAACATCAGCAACAACTGTAACATCACATTCAAATTTGACCATTTTTACATCTCCCATTACCACAACATCAGCAACAATTGTAGCATCACATTCAAATTTGACCATTTTTTACATCTCCCATTACCATAAAATCAGCAACAATTGTACCATCACATTCAAATTTGAACATTTTTACATCTCCCATTACCACAACAACAGCAACAATTGTAACATCACATTCAAATTTGACCATTTTTACATCTCCCATTACCACTACATCAGCAACAATTGTAGCATCACATTCAAATTTGACCATTTTTACATCTACCATTACCACAACAACAGCAACAATTGTAACATCACATTCAAATTTGACCATTTTTACATCTCCCATTACCACAAGAACAGCAACAATTGTAGCATCACATTCAAATTTGACCATTTTTACATCTCCCATTACCACAACATCAGCAACAATTGTAGCATCACATTCAAATTTGACCATTTTTACATCTCCCATTACCACAACAACGGCAACAACTGTAACATCACATTCAAATTTGACCATTTTTACATCTCCCATTACCACAACATCAGCAACAATTGTAACATCACATTCAAATTTGACCATTTTTACATCTCCCATTACCACAACATCAGCAACAATTGTAACATCACATTCAAATTTGACCATTTTTACATCTCCCATTACCACAACAACAGCAACAATTGTAACATCACATTCAAATTTGACCATTTTTACATCTCCCATTACCACAACAACAGCAACAATTGTAGCATCACATTCAAATTTGACCATTTTTACATCTCCCATTACCATAAAATCAGCAACAATTGTAACATCACATTCAAATTTGACCATTTTTACATCTCCCATTACCACAACATCAGCAACAATTGTAACATCACATTCAAATTTGACCATTTTTACATCTCCCATTACCACAACAACAGCAACAATTGTAACATCACATTCAAATTTGACCATTTTTACATCTCCCATTACCACAACAACAGCAACAATTGTAACATCACATTCAAATTTGACCATTTTTACATCTCCCATTATCACAACAACAGCAACAATTGTAACATCACATTCAAATTTGACCATTTTTACATCTCCCATTACCACAACAACAGCAACAATTGTAACAGCACATTCAAATTTGACCATTTTTACATCTCCCATTACCACAACATCAGCAACAATTGTAACATCACATTCAAATTTGACCATTTTTACATCTCCCATTACGACAACATCAGCAACAATTGTAACATCACATTCAAATTTGACCACTTTTACATCTCCCATTACCACAACAACAGCAACAATTGTAACATCACATTCAAATTTGATCATTTTTTACATCTCCCATTATCACAACATCAGCAACAATTGTAACATCACATTCAAATTTGACCATTTTTACATCTCCCATTACCACAACAACAGCAACAATTGTAACATCACATTCAAATTTGACCATTTTTACATCTCCCATTACCACAACAACAGCAACAATTGTAGCATCACATTCAAATTTGATCATTTTTACATCTCCCATTACCATAAAATCAGCAACAATTGTAACATCACATTCAAATTTGACCATTTTTACACCTCCCATTACCACAACATCAGCAACAATTGTAGCATCACATTCAAATTTGACCATTTTTACATCTCCCATTACCACAACATCAGCAACAATTGTAACATCACATTCAAATTTGACCATTTTTACATCTCCCATTACCACAACATCAGCAACAATTGTAGCATCACATTCAAGTTTGACCATTTTTACATCTCCCATTACCACAACATCAGCAACAATTGTAACATCATTTTCAAATTTGACCATTTTTACATCTCCCATCACCACAACATCAGCACCCCCCAAAAAAACAAGTCAAAAACCAAAAACAAATTAATAACATTCAGACTTTCTTGAAGAGTATCTGATATCCTGGTATTCTTCAGGGCTAAAGATATCAGGTTTATCTTGAAACCAGTTATCAGAGAATATCGTCATAGAATATTTTTTTCCATCTCAGAATATCATATTCAAGCATATTCTCCTACGCTAGCCTTTTGTTTCACTTGCTCTGATCAACTCTCAATTTCATTTTCGTATAGATTTCAGTCCAGGTTTCTCAGTCATTTTTCCCTCATTTGCGTCACCCTGCAACAATACCTCTCTTTTCCAGAACTAAAACAAAAAGCCCAATATAATTATGATGCTAAAAACGAAAGTGGTGATGTTATTTCAGGTCACTCCGGAATGTGAGTATTGCCATACAAAATGGAGGTGTTCAGATTTGCTTCCAGTGGCGTATCTAAGATATAGGCAGATAATATGGCACCTGCCATTTGAGCTGCTTGAAAGCCGGTGCCACTGAGCTTTTCTATGTAAAAATCAGACGAGCCATCCTCACATAGTGAAGAAAAAAAAATTCTTCAAATGTAAAGACGTTATGGCTGTAATTTTCACGTGGTGCCATTTTGTTAATTAAAAGATTAAAGAACTTGACTTGTATTTTTGAGCTGTTATTATGGCAAAGTTATCTAAAAGATGGGTGTCAACATAATATTCGAGCAGGGGCTCAGTTTCATTGCATGCCACGGGCGCCCATTGCCCGTAGATAAGCCCCTCTCTGCTTCGCAAATATCATATTTCTTGGTCTGATTAAGGTAATCAATTTCCGACATCCTCTCTCATATTTCACTAGAGTCCAGTTTAATAGTAAAGAACACAACGATAAAAACGCAACCGAAATTCTGTCAGGTTTAAAAGGGCCATCAAATCAGGGAATCGTTATTTTGGATAACTTTACAGTGGAAACCATCAATAATCAACTTTGGGGGCTTTCAGTAAAGGATAATCCAGAAATTAAGTCAAGAGGAAAAAGTTGTCTTTTCCTCCCACAACTTTGGGCATGCCAAGAAAAAAGACAAGACGAGAAGAAGGCCAACTCTGGAGGTAAAAAATGCCAAGTGGAAAAAGACAAGAGTTAGGCTAGGGTTGGGATTAGGATTAGGATTAAGCTTTGGTGAACGCGTGAACTGACTCACTCCTAGCGTTTTTTTTTTTTTTTTTCAAAGATGACCACAACTCTCATAACACCTATTCTGAACATCAGGGATCAGTATTAAGGCTCTGAGAAAGAGAAAACATTGGGAGATACAGAAACGTGCCGAATAATTGGAAATTTGGAAACAAAAATATTTTGCCAGTGTATAATTTTTATGCACCTTTGAATTGAGCGCTTTTTCTTGTGAACCGCTGACAGCGGCTTATAGGAGTGAATCACTTTATGATAATATAAATCGACAAGGAATGGTTACTGGATAGCCCCCAGGGTATGAAAAACGTTCATTGAGGGAAGGTTTAGGGGGTGGGTGGGGAAATGCCTAACATTTCAATTACGGTAATGAATAAAAAACAAAAAAATTATGCATATTTTTGTCTGGAAAAAAAGTTATTGGATAATGTAAAAAATCACAGTATTTCTAATGAAGCAGTTAAATAGTCCATGCAAAATATAGCTTAAAGCTTTGAACATTGAAAACTGATCATGGATATTCGCTATTTTGGTTTGTAATACGCTCGCCCCCTCGCCTTGTGCGATTTGTGCGGCGTGTGAATGTCTAGATTGTACGTAGAGAACAATATGACAGGCAGCGGGGGAGGGGGGGGGGGGAGAGAGAGAGAGAGAGAGAGAGGAGAGAGAGAGAGAGAGAGAGTGGGGGAGAAAAGAGAGAGCGAGAGAGAGAGAAAGAGACAGAGAGAGAGAGAGAGAGAGAGAGGAGAGAGAGAGAGAGAGAGAGAGTGGGGGAGAAAAGAGAGAGCGAGAGAGAGAGAAAGAGACAGAGAGAGAGAGAGAGAGAGAGAGGGGGCAGAGAGAGAGAAAGAGAGAGAGAGGGAGAGAGGGTGTGTTGTGTCTATAAGAGGGGGTGGGAGAGAGAAAGAGAGTGAGAGAGAGAGAGAGAGAGAGAGAGAGAGAGAGAGAGAGAGAGAGAGTTGTGTCTTTACTACTTCACAGCAAAACGCTTTGAGTCCATTTTGTGGAAACGGTCGCTATATTAATATACTTCATTATTATTATTATTATTATTATTATTATTATTATTATTATTATTATTATTAGGCATGGGGTGGAAGTAGGCGTGGGAGGGTTGAGGCCTAGAATATGTAAGGTATGAAAATCATACATGGGGGGGGGGGGGGAGGGTTGCTGGTCCCTTGACCACAAATGATCCTAGGGAGACACTGCGTTGGTGAACACGACAAGGGGGAGCGAAGGTTCGGCATATTCGAGCGTATGTACTTTTTGGATGCCCCGCTTGCACTGATATCTCAGATTATATTATTATGTTATCTTGTGACATAGTATAAACCTGCATATATGCAATACTGTAAGACAACCACACCGCGTGAACTGTCTGTGAGTGGACTAAAATCATATTAAAACCTTGGACAGGAGCATAAGTGGTGAACCAGACCAAAGCTGGTGCAGGACCAGACTGGTGGCTCGCCGCCCATAAGTTTTGCTGCACACTAACTCAATAGGCACTGTCCACACCGCGACCCAGCGAGATGCAGCGGGCAGTGCCTATTGTGCTAGTGGGAAGCAACATTTACGGGCGGCGAGCCACCAGTCTGGTCCCTCCACCAAGCTTGCCCTGTTTCACCCCTGATGCACCGCCTTTATCAGATAGTACCCGGCCTGGTTTGATCAATATTAATGAGATTATTATGAGATTTCCTTCGAGCAAACGGTGTCTCATTTCACTTATCCTACAGTTAAAAATAAAAATACGTGAACAGAATGTAGCCCCTGGATTATCACAAACGCGCATCTGTTGACTGGAAATTACAAATTCCTATCCACAGTTAATCTAGTGTACAGTGTCTCCTCTCTGTCGCGAACCAAAATTTTCTGTACTTTAAGAGAATGATATTAAAATATAAGTATAAAAAACAGAATGATGGTGAGAATAACAAAAGGGAACATTGCAGATGGAGGAGAGGAACCCAAGAAAGAACAAGATTCCGGGGCAAAATGGGGTGGGGTGGAAAGAGGAGAATGAGTATAAAAATGAAATGGAGGGCAATAACAACATCAACAAGGAAATGATCGGGTATCTGAAGTCGGTTCATGACCTCTCTGTTGCTGTAGCTGAGTGTTCCCTACTAGTCCCCTTACAGGTTCCATCTCCAAGTTTTGGCTGAGCTGAGTTACACACTACACACTACTTCTACTGCATTCTCCATTGTAAGTCAAAGTACCAAGCGAATTCGGTGTGTTATTTGAAAGTATTACTAAAAAGGAAAAAAAGTCGTATCATCAAAAGCTATGGATACATGAAACTTAAATCATCATTATCTGCAAAGTTCACGGAGGGCAGTTAAAACCTTGTCATTCTAAAGTGATGTAATGTTGGCGGTGACTTTATTGAAAACACAACGAACGTATACAATACATCAGAATGGAATACAGAACAAAAATAGTACACAAAACGATAAAGACACAACATTTCCTGACTAGTTCAATAAAGTCTTCTCGTCCAAAGACATTACCCATGCTTTGACAAGTCTAACAAGACGGTAACTTTAGTATGCTGTCATGCTATGGAAAAGAACCGTAATTGCCAAAAAGAGGGTTTTACATGAGACGCAAAGTATTTTTACATTGCCCCTCGCTTTATTTTTTTCTTCAACTTTCATTCTGTGTTGACCAAAAGAGACGATTAGTCGTACAGTATAAAAACCCAAGTAGAACAAGAGAAAGAACATTTCATTCTACAAAATGCTGCAAAGAAAGTGATTTTGACCTAGACTGATATAGCATACAGTCTTTTTCGGTAACACTGAAGTTCTAATGGCGGACGTCTTCCCTGGACCAGAAACCCAATTGACGTCATATTCCCGAAAACAACGTTACACTTGATCACGTAGTCTCTTCCACCCAGTTCACCGGCGAGAGGGGCCACGTCCGAGTCTCCGCGTCGCCTTGGGCTAATGTTAGAAGAAAAGTTCATTGTGGGTCCTTGCGATTCTAAGACTTGACGTGGAAGATGCCAAGGAGTGGACAGAAAAAACGCCTCCAACCACGACAGATTTTAGCCCGGGCTGACGTTGCGACTTAATCAATTCAAGTACATTTTGGACTTGAATTTCTTTAACCGGCGCAATAACGATGGTGGTGCATTGAGTCAATATTGTTTTATCTCCGTTTTAATGTGATTTACTGGGCTATGGAGTTAAATGGGACCTGGCCCATTAGAAAAACTGAAGCAAGTCTGCCTTACTACTTTGGGAGCGCCAAAACTGTCTTGAGTCAGTTGGTAGAAAAGGAGACCTCGCGCACTGACTCAATCCAGACGTAAGACAGACATGACGCCGTACTGTAGCATCTGCAAGCTATCCCTTGCCCTCCCCCGTTTTCTTGTTACACTGGTGAGCATGTGTTCATTTCTTCTTTCATTTTATTGTTCTACTCCGTGACCTGAGCTTCTTTTCTAGTGAGTAGTTTTTTTCCTCGCTCGCTTGTTGTCAGGTGTTTTGACTCGTTCAGTAAATATTAGTATGTTCCCGAACATTCGATAACACTGTGGATAAGGATGTTTACGCCAGATTTGGCCTTGAGTGATGTAACCTGATAACGTATTGATGCGTGATTGGTTAGTTTGTGCGAGGGCAAAGGTAACGTTTATTTCGGGAACTTTCTGTAGGGATGTTTATATACATAGACCTGTGTGAGTGGTTGGGGGGTGAGTAAGTGAGTTTCCTTTTGTGTGGCGTAGATATTTAGTTTCGCTGGCGTCTTCCTAGTAATTTATTGTTCACTATACAGTTATTAAACTTTAGTATTATTTAATCTATCGTCGGATCTCGTGTTTATTTATTTTACAGCTGTAATAGTTTCGTTTTCTAAAGGGTTGTAGTTAGATCAACTAACTCCCCCCTACTATAACGTGCTAGAACAACCTCAGCTGTTACATATTGGGGGCTCGTCCGGGATCCGACTATATTCGAGCGGACCAGATCAAAATTACTAGATTTATTTACATAGTTTATTGTAGAATATCATCGACAAGCTATCTACAACATGTCAGAGGCTATTGGAAGGCTTAGCCAGGAAGCAGACGCCTTGGAGCTCACTGGGAAGGAGAGACAGGATTACATCCGTGACGGCCTAAGGGAGGAAAGAGAGAGAGAGAGGCAAGAGCGCATGGAGCAACTGAAGATGGAGAGAGAGAGGCAAGATCGCATGGAGCAACTGAAGATAGAGGCTCAACAGAAGGAGGCTCAACGACAACACGAGCTGGAGATGGAGAGGATCCGCCATCAGGGTGGAGGCGAGTCGACGCAGGGGACCAGCGACCACGCCAGTTCTAAGAGACCCAAGCTACCTGCATTTCAGGATAAGAAGGACGATCTGGATAGCTGGTTGCTGCGGTTTGAGAGGTTTGCTGAGACAGCTGAACGACATCACTGTCTGCCCTGCTGACCGGGAGAGCTTTGGAGTGCTTCTGCAGACTACCGATCGACGAAGCCAAGGACTACGACAAGGTCAAGGAAGCGTTGCAGAAGAGGTACAACCTGTCAGAGGACGGATACAGACTCATGTTCAGACAAGGTAAGCCTGAAGATGGAGAAGATGTTGGAATGTTTTTGACCAGGATCAAGACCTATCTAGAGAGGTGGATAAAGCTGTCGAAGACGGAGGAGACCTACGAAGGAGTGAGAGATCTGTTCGTCAGAGAGCAATTCATGGATGCCTGCCCACCAGACCTTGCAACCCATGTGAGGGAGAGGAAACCAAAGACGCTACAGGACATCGCAGATTCAGCGGAGGCGTACCTGGTAGCGAGGAACCGGACGCTCAGCGGGAGCGCCAGACTGCAGAACCGGCCAGTGCGACAGAGGCCCAACGGAGACAGAAGCCCACAGGTCTGCCATAGGTGCCAGAGGCCGGGACACAAGGCGACGGAGTGTCGTGCAAAGTTAAACGACAAAGGTGAGTTGAAATGTTACCTTTGTGGAAAGCCAGGCCACGTTCGGAGGATGTGTCCAGCCCAGAAGGAAATGGGACGAGGCAAGCCGAACAAGGCGGCGGCGGCCGTAGTTATAGCGGCGGACGAGTCGTCAAGACAAGATGTGACGACGGCTGACACCAGCATCAACGTTCAAGCGGTAATGACGGACGGGAAGCTACAGTTAGCGGTGCCTGTTACGTGCGGAGGATGCAGTGACGGAAGGACCGTGGAGAAGCTGAAGTTACCAGTGATGAAGGGCTTGATTGGAAATCGAGCGGTAGATGTCCTAAGAGATACCGGCTGTGAAGGTGTAGTGGTGCGGCGAGCACTGGTGGACGACGGACAGCTCACCGGTGGGAAGAAACTTATCGCGAGGATCGATAACTCCTTGCTAGCGGCGGAGGAAGCCGTTATCGACGTGAAGACGCCTTACCTGACGGGCAAAGTGACGGCGCTGTGTCTCCCGGAGACCATCTGCGACCTAGTAGTCGGGAACGTGGACGGAGCGAAGGATCCGTACGACCCTGATACTGAGGTGATGGTAGGAGCGGTGACCACGAGGGCCCAGGAGAAGAGGAAGGATCGGTCTACGTCGCTGAAGGTGCCGAGGGCAGAACGGCACGCGGGAGTGGATAGAGAGGAACTTATCCGACTCCAAGAAGAAGACGAAGTCATTAGGAAGTTAGAGCAGAAGAAGATCCCAACTAATAGAGGCAATAAATCTGTTCATTTTGAGAAACATGGAGGAGTACTGTACCGGATCTACAAGGACCTGAGACAGGCGACGGTTATAAGGCAAGTGGTACTACCCGAGAAACTGAGAGAGTATGTACTGAGTGTAGCCCACGACTCGATCGTCGGAGGACACCTCGGCGTGAAGAAAACCAAAGACAGAGTTATGAGCAATTTTTATTGGCCTGGAATTGAAGGTGACGTCGCGAGATACTGCCGCTCATGCGACATATGCCAGAGGACGGTGAACAAAGGAGCGACACCAAAGGTGCACCTGCAGAGTATGCCAGTAGTGGACGTACCATTTAGGCGAGTGGCCGTTGACTTAGTAGGACCTATCGACCCCCCAAGTGAAGGTGGACATCGGTATATCCTGGTGTACATAGACTACGCTACTCGTTACCCCGAAGCCACACCCTTGAAGAAGATCGACGCAGAAACGGTAGCAGAAGCCTTAGTGAACATCTACAGCCGTTTGGGTGTGCCCGAAGAGATCTTGTCCGACCAAGGGACCCAGTTTATGTCAGATGTCATGAAGGAAACGAATAGACTACTGGGAATTCGACAGTCGACCACTACAGTCTACCACCCTATGTGCAACGGGCTGGTGGAGCGATTCAACGGCACACTGAAGAAAACATTGAGACGACTGTGCGCAGAGCAACCCAAGCAGTGGCACAGATACATCAACCCGCTGCTCTTCGCATATCGTGAAGTTCCCCAAGAGTCGACCAAGTTTGCCCCATTCGAGTTGCTGTATGGGAGAACTGTGAGAGGACCCATGCACATCTTACGACAACTATGGACCAAGGACGTAGAGGAGCCGGAAACGAAGACCAGTTACCAGTACGTCATGGAACTACGTGAGAGGCTGGAGGACACATGGAAGTTAGCGACGGAAGAACTCTCCAAGGCTCAAGGTAGACAGAAGACCTACTACGACTGGAAGGCGCGAGAGAGGAAGTTCCGCCCCGGAGATGAAGTGTTGGTGCTACTGCCGACGAACACTAACAAGCTCCTAGTCCAATGGAAGGGACCATATAAGGTAGTCTCAGTTGTCGGTGTCAACGACTATAGAGTCAAGATGGGTGCAAAAGAAAAGACCTTGCACGCCAACCTCCTCAAGAGATACGTTCCAAGGACGTCAAAAGCAGCAGCAGTGGCAATGGAACCGAGACCTATTGTGACTGAGATGTGTGGGATGGACAACAGTAGGAGAGATACCATGCCTGAACATGTCAACGCCATAAAGGACGGCGGCGGTGATAGTGCTGAGACTGTACTGGCAGAGGACGACCTGATAGACAAGAGTCAACCCGTGGAGTCAGCTAGCATGACAATCATCGAGGACTGCGACCTGGAAGGCGACAACGGTGGAACGACGGAGGACCTTGCCGACCTAGGAAGCTGGGACCAGAATGAAGGCTACAGAGATGTCCAGTATGGAACGCAACTGACATCGGAACAACGTCAAGAACTCTGCGATGTGGTGAAGAATTACCAGCATGTCTTCACCAATCTCCCTGGATGCTGTCAGTTGGGTGAACATCGCATCGACCTGACGACAGAAGTACCAGTTCGTCAACGACCATACCCGGTGCCCTACGCTATGCGCGACTCATTGAAGGAGGAGCTTAGCACCATGGAACGGCTGGGCATCATTCGAAGGAGCTCATCAGCTTATGCTTCACCTATTGTTGTCGTCAAGAAGAAGGACGGATCCAACCGAGTCTGCATCGACTACAGGAGGTTAAACAAGATCACAGTATTCGACCCTCATCCGACAGCAGCGCCATCAGAAGTGTTTCAGAGTCTCTCGAGAGGAAAATTATTCTCTCGGATTGACCTGAGCAAGGGATACTGGCAAGTGAAAGTTCGAGAGCAAGACATTCCCAAGACGGCGTTCGTCACCATGGGCGAGCACTATGAATTCATTCGGATGCCTTTTGGGATGATGAACTCAGGAGCCACGCTGAACAGGATCGTAAAGCCATTGATCCGTGGAATGAACAATGTGACAGCATATGTGGATGACCTGCTGATTCATACAGAGACATTCGACGAGCATGTGAAGACTCTCAAGGACTTACTGCAGAAGATGGACCAAGCTGGATTAACTGCAAGACCATCGAAGTGTCTGATTGGAACGTCTGAAGTAGACTTTGTTGGACACTTAGTGGGAGAAGGTATGATTGGCCTGTTAGAAGAGAATGTATGTAAGGTACGAGACGCACCCAGACCCACCACTAAGAAGGAAGTGAAAGCATTCTTAGGATTAGTGGGATATTACCATGAATTTATTCCTAACTTTTCAGCGATTGCATCACCATTGTCTGATTTACTTAGAAAGGGTCAGCCCAATATAGTTCAGTGGGATGAAACGCAGGAGAAAGCGTACACCTCTTTGAAGAATGTCATTATCTCCAAACCCGTGTTATGTTTGCCAGATTTTTCCAAAGAGTTTGTCTTAGCAACTGATGCATCAGATCGCGGATTAGGCGCTAGTCTTATGCAGGAACACGAGGGAAAGTTGTACCCTGTGGCATATGCTAGTCGTAAGCTATTGCCTCGTGAGACAAAATATTCGGTCTCAGAGCGCGAATGTTTAGCTATTGTTTGGGCTGTAAAAAAGTTTACTTTGTATTTGTATGGAAAGGAGTTTGTGCTCCAAACTGACCATCGGTCATTAGAGTTTTTGAACTCTGCCAAGTTTGACAGTCCAAAGTTATTACGATGGAGTTTATTTTTACAGTCTTATCGATTCAGGATTCACTACGTAAAAGGCAGAGAAAATGTCTGTGCCGATTTCCTGAGCAGGGTATTTTAAAGTAGTACACTATCAGTGAAATGCATTGTAACCCATACTTTTGCCTACTAGATGAATTTCTAGGACGGCAGTATTGTACTGTAATTGGGGACATAGTTCATCTGTGATTGAATATTGAATTGATGGCTGATAGAGAGTCATGGTGTGTTAGTCACATTTTGATTTTATGCTATGTCATATTAGTTACCAATGGAACTTGGTGTAATTTTTGGAAAATGTAACCCAAATGGGGACTGCGAGCAAGCAGTGTTTGTGTTATGTTGCAATGTTGTAACTTGTTTTGACCTAATATGATGAAGAAAGACCCTAACCAGTGGTCGGTATGTATTGGTATTTTTGCGATTGTACGTATGGGTTATACATTTTGGAGATAACCATGTTATGTACAACAAGTCATATGCTATGATTCGTGCACGAAGCATTATGTAAACGATGGGCCATCGTTTCACCATATATGATTTGTAATAATATCATTGACCATTGTTTCACCACAGTGGTGGCATTGTACTATTTTGACTAGTAGGCCTACTGTTAACCATTGGTTTGTCACAATGATGATACTGTATTAGTCATTGTATTAGTGATGCAAAGTACACTGCATTGTATTGTATTTGTGATGACATTCGGGAAGACACTGAAATTGTTATTAATTGTAATAGAATTAGCAACTACCTTTGTGAGATTGGGAGTGCTATAAGATTATTTCAAGATATTGCAGACGCTGAATAATGTTTTGGAGTTGAAAGATATTCAACTTAAATTGGGGAGTTGTGTAGCATCTGCAAGCTATCCCTTGCCCTCCCCCGTTTTCTTGTTACACTGGTGAGCATGTGTTCATTTCTTCTTTCATTTTATTGTTGTACTCCGTGACCTGACCTTCTTTTCTAGTGAGTAGTTTTTTTCCTCGCTCGCTTGTTGTCAGGTGTTTTGACTCGTTCAGTAAATATTAGTATGTTCCCGAACATTCGATAACACTGTGGATAAGGATGTTTACGCCAGATTTGGCCTTGAGTGATGTAACCTGATAACGTATTGATGCGTGATTGGTTAGTTTGTGCGAGGGCAAAGGTAACGTTTATTTCGGGAACTTTCTGTAGGGATGTTTATATATATAGACCTGTGTGAGTGGTTGGGGGGTGAGTAAGTGAGTTTCCTTTTGTGTGGCGTAGATATTTAGTTTCGCTGGCGTCTTCCTAGTAATTTATTGTTCACTATACAGTTATTAAACTTTAGTATTATTTAATCTATCGTCGGATCTCGTGTTTATTTATTTTACAGCTGTAATAGTTTCGTTTTCTAAAGGGTTGTAGTTAGATCAACTAACTCCCCCCTACTATAACGTGCTAGAACAACCTCAGCTGTTACACGTACTCTACCGGGCTTCATAACATCAACAGAAAGCCTTAACAATTTTCGAATGTTCGGTTGAATTTCCTGTCATGATTTTCTAATATTCGGTTGAATTTCATATAAAGGCGCCAGGAAGAGGGATCACCCTGAAAATGGATCATTCGGAAGATGGATTATCCGGAAGATGGACCATCCGGAAGAAGTGTGTAAAGTCTGAAACATGAATTTAAACCCGAGGAATGGGGAAAGGCGTGCTGCAATGTCATAAAGTATCTCTTTTACAAATATCACTAAAATTGCTATCTCAGACTATTAAAAGTTAACCTGAGCTTGATGTGATACATTATAACAATACTGTGATTGAGATTTTTACTCTTTTATGGAATGTCCAAACTATCATGTATTCACTTTGTGAAAAAAACAATCTTGCTATTCAGCAGCGTGAGGGCAGTACTGGTACTCGATATACTTTAAAATGAAATCGAGTTCAGAAATCGGTGTGGGAAATCCTCCGTTTCCAGCTCACTACCATTAGATTAACAAAAAAGGTGAAGGAAGAGTCAGGCTGTGATGTTAGCAGGGTGGGTGGGGGGGGGGGTGTAGGGGGGGGGGGTTACCACCCACTGATCTTTTCCTTCCATTTGCCATTTGGGTTGTCGAAGAATGGCAACAACACGAATAATAATGACGTTAATGTCACGAATGGCGCAATGAAATTGGGCAATGACTTGTGTGGAGTCGCAGTGAGCGCCTAGCTCGCCTGGTGGAAACCTTAATGGTGGATGGGGGTCATAGAGGTGGTGGGGCACGGTGGGTTGGGGGGGGGCGAGAATGACGATGTCAAATTTGCTGACTGAAACAAAATTAATGTGGGTGGAAATGTTGATGGCTAAAAACAGAATAAGAGATGACAAAATTAATATGCAAGATGGTCGGTAACTGTACTTTCGTACCCCGGGTGTTTTGCTCCAGGGTACGTATTTTAAAGTCTTTTGTGACTCCAGAGCTAGAGAGCTCCCCCGAAATACTGCAAACAACAGCCTTAATTAATTATTCTTTCAGATTTTCTGTTTATTTTCCCCCTGTTTTTTGGTTGAAAGGGCTGAGGGCAAGGTTAGGGATTCGATAAGATTTAGGGTTGAGGATAAGGACGGGGTTAGGGATAGGTATATGTACGTCTGCGCCCCTAGCGCAAAACGCTCGAGGTGCGTATGTTCAAGTAACAGCAGCCAATAAACAAATAAATACCAGCAAGAAAACAATATGAACACTTCAGCTAAGCTAAAAGGGGCTATGACGAGATAATTAAAAAAAAATGTATATTATCACTCGACTGACAGAGTTTTCAAGCTTTATTTACCTGGCATGTTATTTATTATGAATATTTCCCCTTAACCCTGTAGTGCCAGGACTGAAAATGCTGTACCCGTCCCTAAACTTGCAAAGCGGATTGAGAATGCTCAAACGAAGACAAGAATGATAAATGTTTATCAGAAAAGAACATTTATTAATAAATCAAAATGCCTTCAAAATTATGTAATATAAAACCTTATGCATCGAGTGACGTGTTTCAAATAATAATGGGCCCTGGAGGGTTAATTTAAGTTCACGATAGTTCAAGAGACTGGTTCAAGAAGAGAGGTTTGTTGCCCAAGCACTGGACCTGTTGGTTCTGGAGCAGTGTTTCTCAAGGCGGGCCGCTTGCTTAACTGTATAGACCAGGACTGGCCAAACCGAGGCTCGCGAGCTACATGCGGCTCTTTGATCTTCAACATGCGGCTCGTTAGCTGAGCTCGTTTTTCAACATAGCCAAAAAAATTATATCAGTCAAGATTTAAAAAATATTGGGTATGTACATATATGTATACTTTCTGATTACTGAATCTAATACAAATTAACAGTTAAAAAACTGCATACATGGGTAAATATTGTTGCGCACATGTATTTCTTAATATTTATATAGATCTAAAAGTTTTGTAACAAAATGTGTATGTAACAGTAAAAACATGTGTAAATTTTTGGCATATCTTGTGTCTCTCGAACATCTGAAGTTTATCGTATGTGGCTCCTACATTAAGCAAGTTTGGCCACGCCTGGTATAGATAAACACTGTTGTTTGTGTGTGTCCTGTTGGAGGTTTCCTTGTTTAGCTGGGCTCTACGACCTCAATGGTCCTGCAAAACCTTTGTCCGATCATACTGGGATGCTCATTGTTTTTTGTTTGGAACTTGAAGTGGGTCGTGGTACAAAAAAGCTTGAGAACACTACTCTACACGCCGGTTTGATGCACTGCAGGTTTGTTAAAGACCCGATAACCATCTCTAAAGGCTGTGCAAAAATGCACTTTGTTTGTGAAGAGTTTGCTTGGTAAACAAAAGTATGCGGGTTAAACTCTCGTGTACATTCCATTGTTTCAGTTTCTCATTCTACTTAGATTTCCCTTCCTGTTTGAACATTTTCGTAGGGTAGAATCTGATACGGCAGGGAAGAAAAAAAACTGAAGGCGGAACCGGAGAGCAGATGAAGTCACTGAGATTTGTTTCTTTTTTAATCAGATTTTGTGTCAAGATTCGTATCTCTCCATCAATATTCTACGACCGCCTTTTTGAAATCTTGACGAAATGTAATACTGATTACAAGATACTGCCACCGTAAGATAATAGCCTACCTCAACACAAGTTTAGTATTACAAAAAATTACAGTAGCAACCGGCAACGACAAACACAAAAAGTTCAATGAGAATATAAAAAAACAAAAACAACAACGACATTTTTACTGCTTTTATTTCAATGGAGTTGGACATTTTGTCTTCGTGTAAGGCGAGATGCGAAATGCAACGCTCGAAGTTCGTTTCTTAACGTCTTAAAGACGAGTCTATTCCTAACGCAATCACACATTAAAATGAAAATAAAAAAAAAGGAAATCCCATCTTGCTAGGAAATTAATCTTCTGGCAAAATTTAAAATTTTTAAAAAAAATTACATAAATTCAAATTTGATTAAAGAAATGAACCTCTCAATTTACCCATTATACAGCTCTTAATTCTGTTTAGTGAAAATTAACACGGAGTCTAAAGAAAACGTTGGCTGTTCTATTTTATTTTCCTCACTACTTTTCCCGTTTTTTTTGTCTATTACTGTGTGTCATAATTCTATTATATCCCCGTTTCCATTTTGATTAAAATTGCAGTTAGATTTTCTGTGCATTTAACGTCGTCCTTTTTGTTCCCTTTTTTTTTTTTTAATTTTCTGTATAATTCTACCAACTAGAATATTTCATCAGCGTATTGGCGAAACCACTCCCACGATTCTGCTTCAATGGAATTTTAATCTATTTTGTCAGTCTTTCGACACTTCAGTTTCATCCCATTTCGTAAAGAGTTCAGTGGGTACCTTGCAACTGTGGCATGGTCAAGCCATTTCAGTGCTCATGATTTTGTCAGGTTTCACCGGCTGCAGACGCGTATCACACAGCCATTACACAATAGTTCAAGACACAGATATAGCTGTTTCAAAGCTTATCCCCTTTGCCATCTCTAAACCAAAGCACTTCCTCTTCAGTAACAAGAATGTATAATATCAGTGACAACTTAGGCCCTTCTCAAGCTGCCATCTATCTGAAGAGATTAGACCTCTATTTTGCCTAAGCCACAATAAAAAAAAATGGAACTGAGATTTTGAGCAAAAAGCCCTTTCATTTTTGAGGGGGGGGGAGGGGTGCAAAGTATGTCCTTGAAGCCTGAGCTCTTTCAAGGCACTTCATTCACATAAGAACATTCCTGGGTTATTGTATTTGGCAAAGTAGACTGTACGCCCACTCATCTTCATGACCAAATATACCGAGGGGTGCCGGCGCAAAGACCGTACTGCCAGTTTCATAGATTTTACAGGAGAGCGATTTGAAAGTTTGACATGAAGTATCAAAAATGTCTATTACGACCTTTAAATCTTCATGAATAATTAGGTAAATTAATTCGATAACGGAATTCGCATCATATCAAAATGTATTACTTACCATGGTGTCACAGTTATGCAAACAAATAAAAAAAACAACGATAATTTTTCGAGTTACATTGTTTGCGCAGGCAACTCTCGATGCAATGGTTTGTTTTTGAATCCAGGTGAACTGTGGTATGGTATTGGAATAACCCCTTCAATTAATAAGTGGGTGATCTCTTTGGCTCCAAACCAGTCCCGTTGCATTGAAGACAGTTAGACACCAAAATGACAGGAAAACTGAACAGGCCTGGCAAACGCGTTCATATCTCTGTCTGCCACTGACAACTCACGCCTATGCCAGGCTAGTTTACCGTCGTCTTTCTCCAGTAGGGAGATACTCTTTAAACCACACGGGAAAGAACACACCACCACCACCACCACCACCACCACCAACAACAACAACAGCAAAGAACTTGTTTCATATCGATTACCCCCATTTAAACTTCTCAATATTCATTTCTTCACGTTTTGAATTTGCCGTTATCGATTCCTTTTTTGTGAAGATAAACTAATCGCAGACTGGGACAAAGAAAGTAGAAAGTATCATTCGACAACTTCATGACGTAATCAATTGGTATGGTTTTACATCAAGAACAAAAGAATCTCTATCTGTTCGGCCGGTTGATTTTTGGACGGCTTAGTCACATCATGTCCATCTGGTAAAAGTAAAACAAGAGTACCCCCCCCCCCCCCAAAAAAAAATGTTCTCATATACAAGAAAAAAGTGCAAAGTAAACGCGATACCCGGTTTAATACTGGAGGAAATGAAAACAAAAATTGCTCGAGCATACCGTCTGTGGATTAAATTTTCAAACAATGAAACGTCCCAGACGGGAAGGGTTAATTTCTTCAAAAGCGTGGATGATCTGAAGTTGACAGGGCATAACTCTGTGCGCGAGCCAATCACGTTTCAGTGACAGATAGCCAATAACGTGGCCAATCATTTTGGCCTGCAGTTGTGCCACGTACTTGTCAGATGTAATATACAGCCACTCTCTCATGGATACCAGATTGGCTGACTGTACAATACCAACCACCACCGCAATAATATAGCCTAGCAGTGCTAGACAGCCAACGTACTTGAGTCATATTGATATCCTCAATTGACGTAACCCAAATTTGTAGATCGGACGAAATTTTCTTTCGTTTAAGGCCAAATGGCGCCATTTTTATCCTTAGTACGATTACTAAGCCTACCCGGTATGTCAAAGAGCGGAAAAACAACGGGAATCCAACTTTTTAATTCTTCCTCAAAATAGCGGATCGAAGTGTCGATATTTCCTCGAATCAAACTGCCAAAATGATAAAAGTATCACATCTTAACGGCTCTATAATTATTTTTTTATACGAATATGAGCACGTCACCGGGCTAGCTAACTAATGCAAATTTTCCACATTAATTTTGTAAATGAGTAGATTCCGAGCCTTTTGCGAAAACACACTTTTGTGCCAAATACATTATCATCATTATTATTACTAGGTCAATTCCGCTGTTTCCCGTCCAATCTAGGAACAGTGAGAGTCAAACGAAACACGTGCTGATTGTGTTTTCGCATCGTGATCCGATCCAAATTTTATGTTGAGCGGCAGCCTGGTTGAGGAAAATGTCGGATCACCTTCTTCCGTTTGTGGCTCAATATCAAAGAAAGTATTAAAAATAAAGTGAAGATCGAAATCTTTTGAAGTACATGCACGCACACCTTTACCTCTTTCTATGTATAATCTGATATTGTAGAATTTAGGGATCAGCGGTTAAAAAGCCTTTCGTAATTACGTGGACGTGGACGGCTTTACCTCCTTTATTATTATGATTACTGTTGTTATATCTTACAAAATTGACTATTTGAATGATGTCAAAACAACATCTACGGCTTATCATTATTGTCACCATCCACATTTTCTTCCTAACAGCAACAACAACAACAACAATAGCAGCAGCAGCAACACCACCATCAACAACAACAGCAATGACAACAACAGCAACATCACCACCACCATCAACAACAACAGCAACATCACCACCACCATCAACAACAACAGCAACATCACCACCACCATCAACAACAACAGCAATGACAACAACAGCAACATCACCACCACCATCAACAACAACAGCAATGACAACAACTGCAACATCACCACCACCATCAACAACAACAGCAACACCACCACCACCATCAACAACAACAATAGCAGCAGCAGCAACACCACCACCACCATCAACAACAACAATAGCAGCAGCAGCAACACCACCACCACCATCAACAACAACAATAGCAGCAGCAGCAACACCACCACCACCATCAACAACAACAGCAATGACAACAACAGCAACAGCAGTAGCAACAAAAACAACAACAATTTTAACAACAAAATAATACAACTACAACAGCGACAACTAGTACAACATAACACCATACAACAATAACAGCAAGAACAACAGCAACAACAGCAACAACAACAACAGCAACAACATGACAACAGCAAATGTCAGTCTGCAGTACTAGTACAAGATATTAACATCCTCAACATTGCAGTCACCGAGCGTCTCTGTGCACAAGGCCGCCAAAAACAGTTAGGCTGACGGCCATTTCTTCCAATGTTACTGAACACTAAAACAGTCGCCCGTTCATTTATCTTCATGACGGTCTGTAGTTTATTTTCAATCAAAACCATTGCAGAGAACCACCATTAATAGCGAAGCCGGTAAGCTTGAACGGTCCAGTGGATAAACACTGTAACTTTCATAATTACAGGACTACGCAGATATAAACAATATTTGCTTAAAGGACGATTTTTGTGTGTAGCAATTTAGTCAGCCTGGTTCCAGCTGCTGACAGTCGGGTTTACTAGTAAATAATGAGTGTTTGGAAAGAATCTGTCACGAGTGACACTTTTATTAGTGTTTGCATTGTGGCATTGCATCGTTTGTGCTCAGGTTCGCAATTTTGTGCCAAGCCAACATGTCAGATCATTCAGCCGTCACCAATCTCCACAGCCCATCGCTTTATTATAAAACAAAGAGATGAGTTTACAGTACTAAATGGCGGAGAATTGCTTCGGTTGTTACCACAAGAATAACAAAATGACTACATCTGCAGCATAGGCAGAGAAAATAGTACTGTAATATCCACTGTATGAGATTCTCTTGAGGCAAAAACAAAAAGAAAAGTGGAAGGAAATTATATTTGCACAGACCAGTAGGATGGTGGCCGTCTGACTCAGGTCCGTTTTACATCTGTTTGGAGATTTCTCTTTCCGCAGCGCAACAGATGTCTCTTTCCGCAGAGCAACAGATCTCTCTTTCCGCTGCGCAACAGATCTCTCTTTCCGCAGCGCAACAGATCTCTCTTTCCGCAGCGCAACAGATCTCTCTTTCCGCAGCGCAACAGATCTCTCTTTCCGCTGCGCAACAGATCTCTCTTTTCGCAGCGCAACAGGTCTCTCTTTCCGCAGCGCAACAGATCTCTCTTTCCGCTGCGCTTGAGGTCTTTCTTTCCGCAGCGCAACAGATCTCTTTCCGCAGCGCAACAGATCTCTCTTTCCGCAGCGCAACAGATCTCTCTTTCCGCAGCGCAACAGATCTCTCTTTCCGCAGCTCAACAGATGTCTCTTTCCGCAGCGCAACAGATCTCTCTTTCCGCAGCGCAACAGATCTCTCTTTCCGCAACCCACGAGGTCTCTCTTTCCGCAGCGCGCGAGGTCTCTCTTTCCGCAACCCACGAGGTCTCTCTTTCCGTAGCGCTTGAGGTCTCTCTTTCCGACAACTGGCCCAAGACAGTTTTGACACGTCGGAATCAGTAAAATGGACTTTATTTCGGTCTCTCCAATTCCCGAGACCCTGTTGAACTGCACAGCCTACATCTCCTTTTTACATCGTTGGTGATTTTAACTTTCACTTTGATGATACCTCTGCTCCTGACACTAAACTTCTTGTGTCAGTTCTCCACGACCATGATCTAGTACAGCTAATCAATGAACCAACGCATCAGTGTGGTCACATTTTAGATCTGCTGATTGCCAGCACAGCTGACCCACACATTTTAAACCATCAAGTACTAGACAAGGCCATCTCTGACCACTTCCTTCTGATGGCAGACATGAACCTCTCCAAACCAAGGCAGAAGAAAAGAAGTATATTATCCAGAAATACTAGAAAAATAGACACATCTTCATTTCGAGGCGATGTAAGCCAATCACTGACAGATCTACCATCTCTCAATGCAGACACCATCAATGACACCCTGAAGGCTGCAATGGACCGACATGCCCCACTCACAAGAAGAAACATCTCCATCAGACCATACTCGCCATGGTTTTCACTTGAAATCAAAGAAGCCAAGCAACACCGACGACAGGCTGAACGAAGGTGGAGGAAAACCAAACTACAAGTTCATAGAGACACGTACATTAAACAACGAGATAAAGTCAACAAAGTCATCGAGGAAAACAAAAAGAGACATTACATCAATGAACTTAATGACGTAAAGTCATGCCAAGAACTTTTTCGTACAACCAACACCATTCTAAGAAAGGATACAAGATCTCCCCTCCCCTGCATAGGGTCAGATGACGAGTTGTGTGATCAATTTATAACATTTTTTAGTAACAAGATTGAAAACATCCGTTCTTCACTCGATCTAGAACCAAGCGAGAATTTAGATTTCCCTGAGTTTACTGGACAAGTTTTAGATTCGTTTTGTCCAGTCTCAGAAAGAGATGTTTTACTCTGTATCAATAATTCCACTATAAAAACGTGTGACCTTGATCCCATGCCTGCTCATGTACTCAAAACCTGTATTGATCTTGTCGTACCTCACATTACTCAAATAGTAAATATGTCACTTGTCACAGGCACAGTGCCCAGTTCCTTTAAACAAGCCATTGTAAAACCATTATTGAAAAAACCTGGGCTTGATGAAAATGACTTCAAAAATTATCGACCAGTATCCAATTTGCAATTTGTCTAAAAAATTCTGGAAAAGATTGTCTTAGGTCAAATTTTGGCACACTTTGAAATAAATGGATTGCAAGAAAAATTTCAGTCTACATATAAAGCCCAACATAGTACCGAAACTGCACTCATAAAAGTAACCTCTGATTTTTTAGATTATATTGACAGTAAGAAGCTGTGTCTTTTGACCCTTTTAGACCTATCTGCAACTTTCGATACAATCGATCATTCTATCTTACTTACAAGACTTGAGCGCTCTTTTGGTATGTCGGGTACTGCCCTGTTATGGTTCAAGTCGTATCTACAGAACAGAGTTCAGTCAGTGCAAATTAAGAACAGTTTTTCTAAACAAGTTGCATTAGACTATGGAGTTCCACAAGGGTCTGTCCTTGGTCCTGTGCTTTTTACACTCTATACGCAGCCCCTTGCAAGTATTTTACAAACTCATGGACTACAATACCACTTTTATTCGGATGATGTTCAGATATATATTGATGGCACCATTCAGTATCTGTCAAATATGACTCTCGCCACTAAACAATGTGTTCAGGAAATTAAAATGTGGATGACAACAAACAAATTGAAATTAAATGAAGACAAATCAGACATAATTCTATTCCACAACCCACGATTAACAAAAGATCTTGAAAATGTCACCATTGATTTCAATGGCCATGAATTATCATGCAAAGAAGTTGTAAAGAATTTGGGTGTGTTTATTGATCACCATTTGTCAATGGGTTCAGGTGTAGGATCTCTGTCTAAATCCTTAAATTTTCAGTTGAGAAGAATAAGCCTTGTCCGAAAGTATCTAAATGAAGAGACCACAAAAACATTAGTTACATCCCTTATCTTGTCTAGACTGGACTACTGCAATTCACTTTTAGCGGGTATTCATACAAAATTTTTGAATCGTCTACAGGTAATCCAAAATAATGCTGCCAGGCTGATAACCAAATCCAAAAAACGAGATCATATCACACCACTCCTGAAAGAATTGCATTGGCTCCCCGTGAAGCAAATGATAATTTTTAAAATCTGCATCCTGTGTTTCAAATGTCTGAATGACTCGGCTCCTTCTTATTTACAAGATTTGATAAAACTGTATACACGAGGGAGAAGTTTAAGATCCTCCACTGATTCCACCATGCTAGTGACACCTGTGAAATCATACAGATGTTATGGTGAACGATCATTCACATATATTGGCCCCTTAATGTGGAACAAGTTACCTATGGAACTGAGACAAATAAAATCATTAGTAAGTTTCAAAAGGCAGCTAAAGCATTTTTTGTTCCAGCAGGCTTATTTTTCTTGACTTACCTGAGGGGAGAGAGCATGTGATAGAAGGAGTGAGAATGTGATGGGAAGGGAGAGAGGGGGGGGGTGGGGAGAGGGAGTGTGGGAGAGAGAGGAATGAGTTTTTATTACTTGTAAAGCGCATTGAGCATTTATTGGAAATGCGCTATATAAATGTAATTTATTATTATTATTATTATTATCTCACAACTAAAACTGAAACAAAACAGATATGAATCAGTGCACTACCATCATTAATATTTAGTTTTATCAGCTGTGTCTCTCAAGTATGTAATAAAAATATCACCTGGACACCTTCACAAGGGAGAAATACCAAAGGTACCAGAAACGATCAGATGAAACAGTTCGGGGTTTTCGCACAGGTCTCCCAACGTCGTCTAGTTACCAAAGAGTGAGAGATGTAAACAATGGTATTTTTACCTAACCGGAAAGAGAAAATGCTGAATTTTGTTAGCTGTTCAGCTATCACTCTAGATCTTGCTAGAAGTCGCTTACTTTGTAATTATATAAAATAGTGCATTGTAGAAAACTCCCGTCTATGTTTTTTCTTTCCTTTTTTTAAAATGTGGTAACAATGTCTCAATCGTTTTATCAAGGGGACAAGGTGGTCTAGAGGCAAGGTGCTCGCCTCTCATGCCAAGGGTCCCGGGTTCTAAACCCGGCAGTGCAGGCATGTTGGAAATTGGATTTTTCTAGTATTTTCAAGTCCCTGGTCCTATTAGGGGGTAGGATCGAGTACCTAGTCTTCTCGGATAAGGACGAAAAAATTCGGAGGGCCCGTGTGCACGTTGCGCACCTTAAAGACACCTTGGCAGTTGGAAATCGTAAAGAGCAGGCCGAAAGGCCGCTGCCCGGGCAAAATTGAAACTTGAAATTAATAGATTAAAATTTATCCATATCATCCCCCCCCCCCCCCCGCCAGAATTTATTATTCATTATTAAATATATATTGTTATTAATAAATATTCAAATATTATTTGAGTTGTGTGTTGTGTGAACTGATGTGAGTTGTGAACTGATGTGAGTTGTGAACTGCTGTGAGTTGTGAACTGTTGTGAGTTGTGAACTGCGCCTAACAGGCTGCGTTACAATTTGCTCTGAGATAGAGAGAGAGAGTGAGCGAGACAGGGAGAGAGAAAGAAGCGGTGCAGTGTGTTGAGCGATTCGCAGGCAGCTCCATTCTGCTCTGTGGTTGACATGTTGTTTCGGTAAAGCGCATAGAGCATTTTAAATGGATATGCGCTATATAAATGCTATACATTATTATTATTATTATTATCAATTTACCATCCTACCGAAGACAGATCTAGTTTATTTTTAGAATACCATGGGACCGAGGCTGGGTTTTCCGTTCATGACGTAACTCGCGTGCCCTGTCTCCCCAGCAGCAAATGCAAGTAAGAAAGTCAACAATAGCGGGAACCACGAAGGGTTTTAAGAACGTTTAAGAACTTTCCTGTATACAATAACAGATTAAACCTTGGATTTTCCTTCTTCTCGTTCTTCCTCCTCATCCTTTTCTTTTTCTTCTCCGAATTCACCAAAAAAAAAAAAAAAAGCACCGTCGATAAACATATCGACCGTTGCATCCGAGACGCATAGCATTACAATCGCTAGCAGTCGAGTCCCACGCGCTGCCAGTAAGCTAAAAAAAACTTGTTGCAAGAGAGGCCAGTGAAGCCGCAAGCACATTACTAGATCTATGCCTAAGCCATCTCGTGAAAATGTTTTTCAGTATTTTTCCCTCCATCACCCCCCATTTTTGTGCGTTGCTTATAGAAAAATTCATTATTAATTAGATACTACATATTTAAAAAATATTTTACGGTGAAATTGCCCCTGGAAGCGAAACCAATCGGTGTTGTGTCTTAATTTTCTATGCAAATCCATCGTACGAAGGGCTGGCTCTGCGCGCCGAGGGTGGGCGGCCCGTGACCGGATATAAACGCTATTTTAAGAGGCCGGAAGAAGGGAGTGTCTGATCTGAGCTTATCAATGTAGTATCTTTGGAAATACGATGGTGAGATTCAGGCATCAGACCAATCGCAGCCTACTGCAAGACTTAGTGCACTATCCATTCGGCCAATGCTATGACCGGGGCTCGGCTGAACATTGTGCGTGAGGCTGCCACAGAAGGTCGTTAATGCAAAACTGTCTTGAGTTATTTCACAAGAACAGGAAACACATTCCACAAATCAGATTCGCTATCACAATCGCGCTATCACAACCTTCTCATTGTCGCGCACCCGTGTGTGTAAGTATGTATAATATGTGTGTGTGGGCGTGAGTGTGTGTGTGTGTGTGTGTGTGTGTGTGTGACAAAGAAGAGACAGGGAGTCTGGAATGTCAGATGTATTTCATTTCCCGAAATTCTGATCCGGGTATCGAGTGTGGAGATCCCCCTGCACCGCTGCCGCTCATGCCCGCTCCCCTCCGTCCCTCCAAGGGTTACCGACGATAATTAACAAAGTGATTATAATGTACCCGTAACCCAATTATCATGAAATTCATTGAAACTCCGCTCAATGCTGCTCGCACACGGGCACTCATAGCATGGTACACTGTTTGCACGGCAGAAAAGAGCATTTTGAGACTTATTATGGTAAGCTCTAAACACAGCACTGCAGATTTGGCCATTTGGGACTTTGTTATTAAATCAGGGCTATCGTGTGGAGACCAAAGTCTAATTACAAAGCCGACAAGACAAAATACTGCATTGTTTTCAGTGCTCCGCTATAACTAACTATGTTGAATAGTACGTTCCCCCTGACAACACTCTCAAATCCGCGCGTTACACGACTCCACGGCTTCCGCCGGCCGCCAGACGCCTGACACAAAAATGCAATATTTATTGTGTTTACTCTAGAATTAACCTCAGTTTGCGGTGCTGGGACGCCATAAATGATTCATTTAATGAACAAAAGAGCCATTTGATTTTATCACCAATCTGAAAGGCAGAACTCAGCAGCGGCGGTTTTAAACACCAAAGGCGGGATGCAGTTTTTCCCCTGCGTGTGTCTGATATATATAAATCAATTATTGTCGTCATTGCTGTGCAGTTTTATCCTTCATATTTTTCTATTGTTTTATTCTCTCGAGCCGAAAATTCCTTTCATTCAGTTTACTCAGTTCAATGACTGATTTTATACTGATATTCGAAAATGCGAGTTGGAATATAACGTAATAGGAAGTCCGTGAAATATACAAGGAATTGTGATTGGAAGTTAGTGAAACAGATTAATGTACTCAAAGTGGAGACAATCAGACTAAAGTGGGTTGTTTTTGTACCACAGACAGTGCTGAACTTAAAGTGTGGGAAGCAGTATACTAAAAAAATGGTTTTAAAAACCTCACCATGTTGCCTACCGTGGAACTGTCTATCTGTCTATCTGTCTGTCTGTCTGTCTGTCTGTCTGTCTGTCTGTCTGTCTGTCTGTCTGTCTATCTATCTATCTATCTATCTGTCTATCTATCTATCTGTCTCTATCTATCTATCTATCTATCTATCTATCTATCTATCTATCTATCTATCTATCTATCTATCTATCTATCTATCTATCTATCTATCGAAGTCCAAATCCAACTCAAAACTTATACACTGCAAGTTGAAGTTAACAATGTTAAGAAAATCATCATTTCTTTCACAGCAATTCACCCACTCCCACAGGCAGTGATTTTTCTTTCTTGGCTGACGCTCCAATAAGACCACACACCGTCAATCAATGACATTGTGATTTACGATTATTTTCCCCAAAGGGGTTAACGTCTTTTTATGGTTCCTTTGTTATTGATAAACATGATTTACATCTTGTGACAGGACCTGGCGTTTCATAGATGCCTGTGAGTGTGATAGAGGCACTTCTATGGTCTCAAGATTTATGCTTCCTCTTTTCTCCAGGGATCTCACAGCCAAGACCATGTCTGAGAAATTTCTCCTTGATAAGGGGCTTTCAATAAAGTATGTGCACACGTAAGAGGGTGGGGGTGCACCCTGGTGGATGATTGATATACATGGAAAGTTGGAGGGGGGCGGGGGCACTTGTTTTTCGTCTTTTGTCCGTTCTTGCTTTTCTGAGCACTAACTAGGCACATGCACTTCCTCATCATCACCTTAAGGTTTGTCTGAATTATGATTTGGAGGGGGGGGGGGGGGTAATTGCTGTGAAGCGCTTTCAAGTTACCGTAATGAATTCAAACTAAATAGGTTTGCAGGATTACATAAAAATCAAACACCAGGCCCCCGTGCTGGGGCCATACAGCACAGGGGCGCGTCCCCTGGGTGGCGGATAGAGGAGCCCCGAAAAAAAAGGGGTTGCACCTAGAAGGTGCCGTGGACCAACATGGCCCGGGCAGATGGGGCTCGTGAGCAATGTCAAGCAACCTATCTAAGAGAAGGAAAACTCTGACTCCAAACCCGGCTAGATAGAGACCGTAAGCACCGAAAGGCAGTCTAAATAGGAGATGGAAAACTCCGAACTTAAACCTCTGCTGCCTTGCAGAAGATCCTGACAGATCAAAGGCTAAGGAAGCACATCCTGACAGAAAAGCAGGCCAAAGCCGGAGTCACTGGACCGAAAGGTGCAGATAGACCAGACTGGTGTAACAACCTTGCCTGAAAACTGCAGTGACACGCACCAACCCCCTAAAAATCATGGACGGACACCAAAAATTTACTAAAAGTTATGGTGTGAAGCCTGTGGACTCCCGCCGGACAGGTGTAGCGCCGGGCCCAAAGGGCCCACCCAAGCGATCTGGTGGTGCCTTACCCTCTTCTTGTGGAACCAGGGGAAGAGGTGTGAGGTTACGGACGACTGGAACCAATCTTAAAGTGCTACAGTGGAACGCAGAAGGAGTAGCCAAGAAAAAGCTGCCATTAATGCGAAAGCTGTATCAAGAAAAAGTGGATGTCGCCTGCATACAGGAAACCCATCTCACGGACAACATACGCTTCTCAATAAGAGGATACCAGTGCTTGAGGCAAGATAGGATAACGGGACACAAGGGTGGAATCATCATACTAGTTAAAAATGACTACACCATAAAAGATATAGTGATTGACACGGACAACCAGTCAGAACTACAAGGTATCAAGTTATACAAAGACAACTCTGAAACCAGTATTTACAACTGCTATTGCCCACCCAACAAGAAACTATCACTTGAGAAACTAGATATAGGAGAGGAGACATGCTTAGTACTGGGTGATTTTAACAGCCACTCCCCAAGCTGGGGATACGATGATCTGAATAAGAGAGGAGAGGAAATGGAAAACTGGCAAGTGGAAACTAAATTACAACTACTCTACGATGAAGAGGACCCAGACACATTCTTCTCACGCACATGGAGAACTACCACAAACCCAGATCTCACCTTTGCGTCAGAAGACCTGACTGGGAAAATACGAAGAGCAGTGCTTCCCCAACTTGCAGGTAGCGACCATAGACCCATACTCACTGAAATAGACTCAAATAAATCTTGCAACCAAGCACCAACTGTCCCCAGATGGAACTACAAAAGAGCAAACTGGGAAAAATTCCAAAGGAGCACCAACCTTTATTCCACCAAAACAAATTGCAAGTCCAAGAATGTTAATAAATCTGCAAGGGAACTCACAGAAGCAATACTGAAAGCCGCAAGGGAAAGTATACCAAGAGGAGCAAGAAAAAACTACATCCCCCTATGGTCTGATGGGCTTGAGAATCTCACTAATGCAGCTGTCAGGGTTAGGATTTGAATTGCCGTGCTAGGTCACGCATTGTTTATTACATGGCATCATTGATTTTAGCCAGTCCAGACGTCCTTGAACTATTCCCGTGGACAGTTTGTTTTTGTAACGCTTTTCTTAGAGATGGAAAGAAAGTGGGTCAGGATAGAACGAATGGATAAATTAACAGTGACGATGCAGTTTTCGACCCCGTGGTTTGGGTGTACCTTAACAGGGAAAGACGGGGCGAATAAGGAGTGAAGAAATTCGTACATAAAACGTTTAGGGTGTAGAGACTTTGCGAAAGGTTTTGACATCCTAGGTCTGACTTTGTCTGTTACTATTAATAGAATCTATTGGCGCTGCGAGCGGAGCTCGAAGTGGATGCACCAATCAAATTTGAGCAGTCACGTGAGTTGCAGAAGATAAGCGGGAGCATCTTTATGCTACCTCACTTCCATGTAGATCTTCCAGCTACGAAGGTCGTCGGCTAGGGGTTCAGCCAGAGAGAACCAACAGACTGTTAACGTCTTGTCTATGTCCTGGATAGACAATGAAAATGATCCACAGCTATTTTCTCCAGTTCCCTGAAATCGTTTCAGGGAACCAATCGTAAGTTTCATCACAATGATTCGAGATGATGTGAATCTGACCCTAACTTTCCAGTAGAAGTGCGACCAAAGGAATGCAAGACCATAAAGTTTTACTTGCAATTAAGATCTAGAACGAGTGACTGATATACACATTTGTAAATTGTAATTGATGTGTCTGGATGAGGCTGGGGATTGCCAGCCCATCCTAGAACAGATCTAGATCTATCTTAACTACGTCAGTGTGTCTTGACGGTTTGATCCTTTATAAGCAGTTAAATGAGTTAATATTGTCGTCTGAGACCTAAGTATATCATTTGTGAAGTAGTAGGCAGTCTATATTTCTGAAGATGAATAATTACTAAGTAAACTGTGTATGAATCAGAATGATATAGAGTTTCAAATCTCTTAAGGATCTAGAGGAGATTTATAGTTATGTATTTTAGTATTTTCATTTGATGCTGCAATGTTGTCTTTTAATATGTAAACGATAGACGAAATTGTTAGGAATTTTAAGTAATAAATTTGTGGCCCTACAAGGTCCTTGATATAACCTACTCGAAATTGTTATTAGTGTATGTGGCATGGTATGGCAGAGTAATTTCTAAAACCTCTCGATATTTTATTAAATGCAGTCGAACACGTAAATTCTATAATTAACCATCCCCGTAAAACACGAGCACAGTAAACCCCATCTGTAACACCCTTCCTTGAACTCGTAACACTCGAGGACCCAGCTCGTAACACTGGAGGGGACACCCGGGTTCGAACCGGGGACCTCTCGATTGTTACTGCATGTGTTCTGCCTAATCCAGTGGCTGATGTAATCATAGGGAATGTACCTCAAGTAAATAAGTTTCCTATCGGTAACTTGGAAATTTGGACTGAGGATGAGAGTGTTGCTTGTGCGACAACACGCCTACAATCGATTCGACGAACAGACAGTCCATTGAGTAATCCTACTATTGAAGTGAACATAACGTCTAGTGCATTTCATGATGAGCAACATTCAGATCCCACATTGAAACATTTGTTTGCTAAGGTTGATCCTACCGCACCGGATACCTCTAAGTTTCTTATTAAAGATGACTTATTATATCGTAATTTTCGGAATAAGCGAGAGGCCATTATGCAGCTTGTAGTACCGAGATCTTTTCGTCGCGACATTATTCGTCTCGCGCATGACACTTCCTTGGCGGGTCACCAGGGAAAGGCCAGAACTAAGTCTCGAATACTATCGCAATTTTTTTGGCCCAGTATTTACGCAGATGTAAACCGGTTTGTATCAACATGTGACGTATGTCAGAGACGTACTCCTAAAGGAAGAGCATCAAGAGCTCCTCTGCAGGAGATGCCAATGGTATCCAGACCATTTGAGCGCGTTGCCGTAGATATAGTTGGTCCTCTACACAAGTCAGACAGAGGACATCGTTTTATACTTTCTGTCATTGACTACGCAACCCGTTGGCCAGAGGCCATTCCGCTAAAAGACATTTCAGCTGATCATGTCGCTGAAGCCCTTATTACTATTTTTTCGCGTCTTGGGTTTCCAGTTGAAATTTTATCGGACAGAGGTCCACAGTTTACCTCTGAGCTTTTTAAGAAAGTCTTGGAGTTGGTCGGGATTAAACAAAGATTGACATCTCCATACCACCCACAGTCTAATGGCTGCTGTGAACGTTGGAATGCTACCATGAAAAGTATGCTTGCACGAGTTTCCGCCGACAAACCAAGTGATTGGGATCGACAACTCCCCGCTATTCTTTTTGCATACCGAGAACTACCGAACGCATCGACGGGTTTTTCTCCCTTCGAATTATTGTATGGTCGTAAACCGCGTGGTCCAATGGCCATACTCCATGATTTATTCGCCGGATCAGACACCGACGACAATGATACGCAGTCTGCATATCAATACGTTGTAGACTTGCGCCATCGAATTCTTAACGCATGTCAGCTCGCACAAAAATCTTCAGCTGCACATCCTAGCCTTTATAAACAATATCGTGATCAAGGTAGCCGATTGCGAACCTTGTCCGTCGGAGACCAAACTCTTGTTCTCCTTCCGGAGACCAAAAATAAACTCCTTCTTACATGGAAGGGACCTTTTAAAGTTCTAAAGAGACTTTCTCGAGTAAATTATCTTATCAAGATTCGAGGACAGGACAAAGTCTTCCATATAAATATGTTAAAGCAATACCTGTCCGACGATGATAATCGACAGAATAATCGCCGAAATGTGATTGCTCAGGCCAATGCGGCCTTAGTTTCAGTTGACGATGATGATCCTATTAAGATAGAGAATTCAATCCCCGCACTTCGAGCTTCTGAAAACACTTCGGATGTGAATATAAATCCAGATTTATCTGAATCGCAAAGACAAGATTTAAGAGATTTGCTTAACGAGTTTACTACTGTCTTTACTGATCTACCAGGTAATACTTCCTTGGTACAGCATGTTATAAGATTAAAGACGGATATACCCGTCTTTGTTAAACCATATCCGCGTCCGCTGCACGCACAAGAGACTATAATAACCGAGGTACGTAACATGTTTCACCTGGGAGTGATAGAACGATCGACGAGCCCATATAACTCACCCATCGTCTTAGTGAAAAAAAAAGATGATACAGTGCGTTTTTGTATTGACTATCGTAAACTTAATGAGGTTACGATATATGACGCGGAACCGATTCCCAACCAGGAGAATCTTTTTGCTCAGTTAGCGAGGGCAACGATTTTTTCTAAAATTGATCTTTCCAAAGGTTATTGGCAAATTCCGCTTGATGAGAATAGCAAGCAATATACCGCTTTTCAGACTCCGTTGGGTCTTATGCAGTGGCGCTATATGCCTTTCGGGTTAGTTACAGCCCCTGCTACTTTCGCCCGTATGATGACAATATTGCTCCAGGGTATGAGTTCCGTATTGTCGTATTTTGACGACATTTGTATTTATGAAACCGATTGGTCGGGCCAACTCGCAGCCCTACGACAAGTTTTTATTGCTCTTCGTCGAGCTGGCCTTACGGCAAAACCCAGTAAGGTATTTTTAGGCTACAATAAAATTAATTTTCTGGGCCATACAATTGCCCACGGCGTTCAGGCTCCTGATGACAAGAAGATAACTACCATCTTAAAGCTCCAACCTCCTCGAACTAAGAAAGAAGTTCGTAGTTTATTGGGCTTTCTTAACTATTATAGGAAATTCATTCCAAATTTTTCTTCGCTTACAGCTCCGTTATCGGACCTCACAAGAAAGAATGTTCCTAATAAAGTGAAATGGACAACCGAATGTGCTGATACACTTCGTACCGTTCAACAATTGTTTTCCACTTTCCCCATTCTCATACTTCCAGACATAAACCAAATATTTATTGTCCGCACTGATGCGTCGGACAAGGGATTGGGAGCTGTGTTATTACAGGAACGAGACGATACTTTGCGGCCATGTCTATACGCCAGCCGCAAGTTGCTGGATAGGGAATGCCGCTATGCAATTATCGAGCGAGAGTGCCTCGCTATCATTTTTGCTGTAAACGCATTTTCGCGATATCTACTTATGTCCGAGTTTATAATTGAAACGGACCATCGTCCGTTGTTATTCTTAAAGACTAACAGGGCTAAAAATGCTCGATTAACGAGGTGGAGTCTTGCACTCCAGGAATACCGGTTTGTTATCCGGTCTATCCCAGGCGGTGACAATTCCCAAGCTGATATTTTGTCACGTCTCATTTAATTTCTTATTAAAGAGTGTTGTGTCTTGTATTGGGGTTGGATAGTGCTTGTCCCCCTCAATTCTAGACGGTGGATGGATTCACATTTATCTTGTTCATTACTTTATGAACCAGTTTTACAATCCTTTTTTTTTGTGAATATCCTCTTTCCACCAGCGTCATTCCTGACTGTGACCTGAACTTCTGGCAAACCTGACGCCCTTGTCAGCGGGTCAATGAGATGAAGACATGGCAAACCAAGCTACCAGAGCTACTGCTGCCATTGGATACCACAGTATTTTAATTAACAATATATTGTGTGTGAATGTGTATATAAGCAGCAATTGTGTGTGTTGACTAAATAATTATAAGCCTATTCCTTCAGTAAGGCTTCATTGTTTCATAATAGTTATACTTTAATCCAGCAGTATACAGTGATATACTCATTATTATTATAGATGTTTCTGAGAATTTTGATTGTGTGCAGTAAGAATGTTTAAATAGAATAAATTCTATAGAACGTGGCATCAATAATTGTATGCTTTTTGTCCATCCAATATGCACGTTCTTAGTTAGATTTTTCTTCTCAAGCTTAAGTCTCATCTTTCTACAGTACTACTTAAGCCCCTACCACAATAACTTTGAGATTTCTTGGATCTTATCGTGTAAATTTTATTTAAAATTTTCACTGGGGTGGGGGATATGTCAGGGTTAGGATTTGAATTGCCGTGCTAGGTCACGCATTGTTTATTACATGGCATCATTGATTTTAGCCAGTCCAGACGTCCTTGAACTATTCCCGTGGACAGTTTGTTTTTGTAACGCTTTTCTTAGAGATGGAAAGAAAGTGGGTCAGGATAGAACGAATGGATAAATTAACAGTGACGATGCAGTTTTCGACCCCGTGGTTTGGGTGTACCTTAACAGGGAAAGACGGGGCGAATAAGGAGTGAAGAAATTCGTACATAAAACGTTTAGGGTGTAGAGACTTTGCGAAAGGTTTTGACATCCTAGGTCTGACTTTGTCTGTTACTATTAATAGAATCTATTGGCGCTGCGAGCGGAGCTCGAAGTGGATGCACCAATCAAATTTGAGCAGTCACGTGAGTTGCAGAAGATAAGCGGGAGCATCTTTATGCTACCTCACTTCCATGTAGATCTTCCAGCTACGAAGGTCGTCGGCTAGGGGTTCAGCCAGAGAGAACCAACAGACTGTTAACGTCTTGTCTATGTCCTGGATAGACAATGAAAATGATCCACAGCTATTTTCTCCAGTTCCCTGAAATCGTTTCAGGGAACCAATCGTAAGTTTCATCACAATGATTCGAGATGATGTGAATCTGACCCTAACTTTCCAGTAGAAGTGCGACCAAAGGAATGCAAGACCATAAAGTTTTACTTGCAATTAAGATCTAGAACGAGTGACTGATATACACATTTGTAAATTGTAATTGATGTGTCTGGATGAGGCTGGGGATTGCCAGCCCATCCTAGAACAGATCTAGATCTATCTTAACTACGTCAGTGTGTCTTGACGGTTTGATCCTTTATAAGCAGTTAAATGAGTTAATATTGTCGTCTGAGACCTAAGTATATCATTTGTGAAGTAGTAGGCAGTCTATATTTCTGAAGATGAATAATTACTAAGTAAACTGTGTATGAATCAGAATGATATAGAGTTTCAAATCTCTTAAGGATCTAGAGGAGATTTATAGTTATGTATTTTAGTATTTTCATTTGATGCTGCAATGTTGTCTTTTAATATGTAAACGATAGACGAAATTGTTAGGAATTTTAAGTAATAAATTTGTGGCCCTACAAGGTCCTTGATATAACCTACTCGAAATTGTTATTAGTGTATGTGGCATGGTATGGCAGAGTAATTTCTAAAACCTCTCGATATTTTATTAAATGCAGTCGAACACGTAAATTCTATAATTAACCATCCCCGTAAAACACGAGCACAGTAAACCCCATCTGTAACACCCTTCCTTGAACTCGTAACACTCGAGGACCCAGCTCGTAACAGCAGCAACACAGGCAAGAGAGACAGCAGAAGAAGAACCAACGGATGAAAACATGATCGCCTTCAAAGCAGCAGAGGCCAGACTGAAAAGAGAAACAATACATACTTCTCGGACTGCATGGCAAGAGAAAACACAGAGGTTGGACCTGGACAAGAACGGGACAAAACTGTGGAAACTGACAAGAGCACTTAATAGAGAACCAAACTATTTTGCACCCCCAGCCCTTGAAACAGAAAATGGTAACCTGCAAACCGCACAACAGGCAGCCAACTCATTCATGAAACAATTTCAGGAGACTGGCAACATATCAGTGGAAAAACATTCTGACAAGGAGGTGAAGGAAAATAATAGAACCCTAAAGAACAAGCACAAGGAACCAGAGGATAAAATCATGACGGATCCACTGAAGAAAGAAGAGCTAGAGCAAGCGCTAAAAGCCCTAACCACAGAAAAGTCTCCAGGACCTGATGGAATAACAAATGAGATGCTTATTCATTTGGGAGAGACAGCCAAAAGAAAACTACTCCAACTTTTTAATGCTTCATGGAAGACTGGAGAAATACCTGCCACTTGGAAAAAAGCAACCGTTATCCCCATCAAAAAAGAAGGTAAACCAGGTAATAAACCAGAAAACTACCGACCCATCAGTCTAACCAGCTGTCTGTGCAAACTACAAGAAAGGATTGTTAATGCAAGACTCATGTGGTATCTGGAAAGCAATCACATCCTTGTGAATGAACAAGCCGGGTTCAGACGAAGTCGATGTACAGAAGACCAGATCACCTATATCACACAGGTCATAGAAGACGGCTTCCAAGAAGGAAAGAAGACGGTAGCCGTATGGGTCGATATGGAGAAAGCCTTCGACAGAGTATGGAGGGATGGAATGATACTGAAACTGTTGCAGGCTAAAGTGACGCACAATATGCTAAAATGGATCTGCAGCTACCTGTATGGAAGAAAAGCTAGAGTGTCATCTCAAGGAACCCTAAGCAGAGAAGCCAAATTGAGGCATGGAGTGCCACAGGGAGGGGTTTTATCTCCAACATTGTTCCTATTATATGTCAACGACCTGAAAGGAACACTATGCAGAGAAGTAAAAGCAGTGATGTACGCAGATGACCTTGCTCTGCTCTCCTCCGATAGTAATGCGGGAGCGGCCAGACAGAGATTACAGATCACCCTGGACCACCTACAAGACTGGACAGAAACATGGTGTATGAAACTAAATGCTCACAAGACAAACTACACTGTATTCAGCCTTTCTCCAAAGCTGGACAACATCACGCTAAATGTAGGCCAACACACTTGTAACAGCTGAGGTTGTTCTAGCACGTTATAGTAGGGGGGAGTTAGTTGATCTAACTACAACCCTTTAGAAAACGACACTATTACAGCTGTAAAATAAATAAACACGAGATCCGACGATAGATTAAATAATACTAAAGTTTAATAACTGTATAGTGAACAATAAATTACTAGGAAGACACCAGCGAAACTAAATATCTACGCCACACAAAAGGAAACTCACTTACTCACCCCCCAACCACTCACACAGGTCTATATATATAAACATTCCTACAGAAAGTTCCCGAAATAAACGTTACCTTTGCCCTCGCACAAACTAACCAATCACGCATCAATACGTCATCAGGTTACATCACCCAAGGCCAAATCTGGCGTAAACATCCTTATCCACAGTGTTATCGAATGTTCGGGAACATACTAATATTTACTGAACGAGTCAAAACACCTGACAACAAGCGGGCGAGGAAAAAACTACTCACCAGGAGAAGAAGGTCAGGTCACGGAGTACGGTTGTCAACAATAAAATGAAAACAGAAATGAACACATGCTCACTAGTGTAACACGAAAACGGGGGAGGGCAAGGGATAGCTTGCAGATGCTACACAACTCCCCAATTTAAGTTGAATATTTTTCAACTCCGAAACATTATTCAGCGTCTGCAATATCTTGAAATAACAATCTTACAGTACTCCCAATCTCACAAAGGTAGTTGCTAATTCTATTACAATTATTAACAATTTCAGTGCCTTCCCAAATTTCATCGCAAATACAATACAATGCAATATCCTTTGCATCACTAATACCATAACTAATACAATACCGTCATTGCTTCCCAATAGTAGACAGTAGGCCACTAGTCAACACAACGCCACCACTGTGGTGAAACAATGGTCAATGATATTATTACAAATCATATAAGGTGAAACGATGGCCCATCGTTTACATAATGCTTCGTGCACGAATCATAGCATATAACTTGTTGTACATAACATGGTTATCTCCAAAATGTATAACTCATACGTACAATGGAAAAAATACCAATACATACCGACCACTGGTTAGGGTCTTTCTTCATCATATTAGGTCAAAACAAGTTACAACATTGCAACATAACACAAACACTGCTTGCTCGCAGTCCCCATTTGGGTTACATTTTCCAAAAATTACACCAAGTTCCATTGGTAACAAATATGACATAGCATAAAATCAAAATGTGACTAACAGATCATGACTCTCTATCAGCCATCAATTCAATATTCAGTCACAGATGAACTATGTCCCCAATTACAGTACAATACTGCCGTCCTAGAAATTCATCCAGTAGGCAAAAGTATGGGTTACAATGCATTTCACTGATAGTGTACTACTTTAAAATACCCTGCTCAGGAAATCGGCACAGACATTTTCTCTGCCTTTTACGTAGTGAATTCTAAATCGATAAGACTGTAAAAATAAACTCCATCGTAATAACTTTGGACTGTCAAACTTGGCAGAGTTCAAAAACTCTAATGACCGATGGTCAGTTTGGAGCACAAACTCCTTTCCATACAAATACAAAGTAAACTTTTTTACAGCCCAAACAATAGCTAAACATTCGCGCTCTGAGACCGAATATTTTGTCTCACGAGGCAATAGCTTACGACTAGCATATGCCACAGGGTACAACTTTCCCTCGTGTTCCTGCATAAGACTAGCGCCTAATCCGCGATTTGGTGCATCAGTTGCTAAGACAAACTCTTTGGAAAAATCTGGCAAACATAACACGGGTTTGGAGATAATGACATTCTTCAAAGAGGTATACGCTTTCTCCTGCGTTTCATCCCACTGAACTATATTGGGCTGACCCTTTCTAAGTAAATCAGACAATGGTGATGCAATCGCTGAAAAGTTAGGAATAAATTCATGGTAATATCCCACTAATCCTAAGAATGCTTTCACTTCCTTCTTAGTGGTGGGTCTGGGTGCGTCTCGTACCTTACATACATTCTCTTCTAACAGGCCAATCATACCTTCTCCCACTAAGTGCCCAACAAAGTCTACTTCAGACGTTCCAATCAGACACTTCGATGGTCTTGCAGTTAATCCAGCTTGGTCCATCCTCTGCAGTAAGTCCTTGAGAGTCTTCACATGCTCGTCGAATGTCTCTGTATGAATCAGCAGGTCGTCCACATATGCTGTCACATTGTTCATTCCACGGATCAATGGCTTTACGATCCTGTTCAGCGTGGCTCCTGAGTTCATCATCCCAAAAGGCATCCGAATGAATTCATAGTGTTCGCCCATGGTGACGAACGCCGTCTTGGGAATGTCTTGCTCTCGAACTTCCACTTGCCATTATCCCTTGCTCAGGTCAATCCGAGAGAATAATTTTCCTCTCGAGAGACTCTGAAACACTTCTAATGGCGCTGCTGTCGGATGAGGGTCGAATACTGTGATCTTGTTTAACCTCCTGTAGTCGATGCAGACTCGGTTGGATCCGTCCTTCTTCTTGACGACAACAATAGGTGAAGCATAAGCTGATGAGCTCCTTCGAATGATGCCCAGCCGTTCCATGGTGCTAAGCTCCTCCTTCAATGAGTCGCGCATAGCGTAGGGCACCGGGTATGGTCGTTGACGAACTGGTACTTCTGTCGTCAGGTCGATGCGATGTTCACCCAACTGACAGCATCCAGGAAGATTAGTGAAGACGTGCTGGTAATTCTTCACCGCATTGCAGAGTTCTTGACGTTGTTCCGATGTCAGTTGCGTTCCATACTGGACATCTCTGTAGCCTTCATTCTGGTTCCAGCTTCCTAGGTCGGCAAGGTCCTCCGTCGTTCCACTGCTGTCGCCTTCCAGGTCGCAGTCCTCGATGACTGTCATGCCAGCTGACTCCACGGGTTGACTCTTGTCCATCATGTCGCCCTCTGCCAGTACAGTCTCAGCACTATCACCGCCGCCGTCCTTTATGGCGTTGACATGTCCAGGCGTGGTATCTCTCCTACTGCTGTCCATCCCACACATCTCGGTCACAATAGGTCTCGGTTCCATTGCCACTGCTGCTGCTTTTGACGTCCTTGGAATGTATCTCTTGAGGAGGTTGGCGTGCAAGGTCTTTTCTTTTGCACCCATCTTGACTCTATAGTCGTTAACACCGACAACTGAGACTACCTTATATGGTCCCTTCCATTGGACTAGGAGCTTGTTAGTGTTCGTCGGCAGTAGCACCAACACTTCATCTCCGGGGCGGAACTTCCTCTCTCGCGCCTTCCGGTCGTAGTAGGTCTTCTGTCTACCTTGAGCCTTGGAGAGTTCTTCCGTCGCTAGCTTCCATGTGTCCTCCAGCCTCTCACGTAGTTCCATGACGTACCGGTATCTGGTCTTCGTTTCCGGCTCCTCTACGTCCTTGGTCCATAGTTGTCGTAAAATGTGCATTGGTCCTCTCACAGTTCTCCCATACAGCAACTCGAATGGGGCAAACTTGGTCGACTCTTGGGGAACTTCACGATATGCGAAGAGCAGCGGGTTGATGTATCTGTGCCACTGCTTGGGTTGCTCTGCGCACAGTCGTCTCAATGTTTTCCTCAGCGTGCCGTTGAATCGCTCCATCAACCCGTTGCACATAGGGTGGTAGACTGTAGTGGTCGACTGTCGAATTCCCAGTAGTCTATTCGTTTCCTTCATGACATCTGACATAAACTGGGTCCCTTGGTCGGACAAGATCTCTTCGGGCACACCCAAACGGCTGTAGATGTTCACTAAGGCTTCTGCTACCGTTTCTGCGTCGATCTTCTTCAAGGGTGTGGCTTCAGGGTAGCGAGTAGCGTAGTCTATGTACACCAGGATATACCGATGTCCACCTTCACTTGGGGGGTCGATAGGTCCTACTAAGTCCACGGCCACTCGCCTAAATGGTACGTCCACTACTGGCATACTCTGCAGGTGCACCTTTGGGGTCGCTCCTTTGTTCACCGTCCTCTGGCATATGTCGCATGAGCGGCAGTATCTCGCGACGTCACCTTCAATTCCAGGCCAATAAAAATTGCTCATAACTCTGTCTTTGGTTTTCTTCACGCCGAGGTGTCCTCCGACGATCGAGTCGTGGGCTACACTCAGTACATACTCTCTCAGTTTCTCGGGTAGTACCACTTGCCTTATAACCGTCGCCTGTCTCAGGTCCTTGTAGATCCGGTACAGTACTCCTCCATGTTTCTCAAAATGAACAGATTTATTGCCTCTATTAGTTGGGATCTTCTTCTGCTCTAACTTCCTAATGACTTCGTCTTCTTCTTGGAGTCGGATAAGTTCCTCTCTATCCACTCCCGCGTGCCGTTCTGCCCTCGGCACCTTCAGCGACGTAGACCGGTCCTTCCTCTTCTCCTGGGCCCTCGTGGTCACCGCTCCTACCATCACCTCAGTATCAGGGTCGTACGGGTCCTTCGCTCCGTCCACGTTCCCGACTACTAGGTCGCAGATGGTCTCCGGGAGACACAGCGCCGTCACTTTGCCCGTCAGGTAAGGCGTCTTCACGTCGATAACGGCTTCCTCCGCCGCTAGCAAGGAGTTATCGATCCTCGCGATAAGTTTCTTCCCACCGGTGAGCTGTCCGTCGTCCACCAGTGCTCGCCGCAACACTACACCTTCACAGCCGGTATCTCTTAGGACATCTACCGCTCGATTTCCAATCAAGCCCTTCATCACTGGTAACTTCAGTTTCTCCACGGTCCTTCCGTCACTGCATCCTCCGCACGTAACAGGCACCGCTAACTGTAGCTTCCCGTCCTTCATTACCGCTTGAACGTTGATGCTGGTGTCAGCCGTCGTCACATCTCGTCTTGACGACTCGTCCGCCGCTATAACTACGGCCGCCGCCGCCTTGTTCGGCTTGCCTCGTCCCATATCCTTCTGGGCTGGACACATCCTCCGAACGTGGCCTGGCTTTCCACAAAGGTAACATTTCAACTCACCTTTGTCGTTTAACTTTGCACGACACTCCGTCGCCTTGTGTCCCGGCCTCTGGCACCTATGGCAGACCTGTGGGCTTCTGTCTCCGTTGGGCCTCTGTCGCACTGGCCGGCTCTGCAGTCTGGCGCTCCCGCTGAGCGTCCGGTTCCTCGCTACCAGGTACGCCTCCGCTGAATCTGCGATGTCCTGTAGCGTCTTTGGTTTCCTCTCCCTCACATGGGTTGCAAGGTCTGGTGGGCAGGCATCCATGAATTGCTCTCTGACGAACAGATCTCTCACTCCTTCGTAGGTCTCCTCCGTCTTCGACAGCTTTATCCACCTCTCTAGATAGGTCTTGATCCTGGTCAAAAACATTCCAACATCTTCTCCATCTTCAGGCTTACCTTGTCTGAACATGAGTCTGTATCCGTCCTCTGACAGGTTATACCTCTTCTGCAACGCTTCCTTGACCTTGTCGTAGTCCTTGGCTTCGTCGATCGGTAGTCTGCAGAAGCACTCCAAAGCTCTCCCAGTCAGCAGGGCAGACAGTGATGTCGTCCAGGTGGATCTGGGCCATTCAGCTGTCTCGGCAAACCTCTCAAACCGCAGCAACCAGCTATCCAGATCGTCCTTCTTATCCTGAAATGCAGGTAGCTTGGGTCTCTTAGAACTGGCGTGGTCGTCGGTCTTCTGCGCTGAGTCGTTGCCTCCACGTTGCTGGCGAATCTTCTCCATCTCCAACTCGTGGTTCATCTCCTTCTCCCGAGCCTGTCGTTCAGCCTCCTTCTCCCGAGCCTGTCGTTCAGCCTCCTTCTCTTGTCGTTGAGCCTCCAGCTGTCTTTCTCTTTCCAGGCCTTCACGGAGGTAGTCCCGTCTCTCCTGCCCAGTGAGCTCCATAGCGTCCGCTTCCTGGCTAAGCCTTCCAATAACCTCCGACATGTTGTAGATAGCTTGTCGATGATATTCCTACAATAAACTATGTAAATAAATCTAATAATTTAGATCTGGTCCGTTCGAATATGGTCGGATCCCGGACGAGCCCCCAATATGTAACAGCTGAGGTTGTTCTAGCACGTTATAGTAGGGGGGAGTTAGTTGATCTAACTACAACCCTTTAGAAAACGACACTATTACAGCTGTAAAATAAATAAACACGAGATCCGACGATAGATTAAATAATACTAAAGTTTAATAACTGTATAGTGAACAATAAATTACTAGGAAGACACCAGCGAAACTAAATATCTACGCCACACAAAAGGAAACTCACTTACTCACCCCCCCAACCACTCACACAGGTCTATATATATAAACATTCCTACAGAAAGTTCCCGAAATAAACGTTACCTTTGCCCTCGCACAAACTAACCAATCACGCATCAATACGTCATCAGGTTACATCACCCAAGGCCAAATCTGGCGTAAACATCCTTATCCACAGTGTTATCGAATGTTCGGGAACATACTAATATTTACTGAACGAGTCAAAACACCTGACAACAAGCGGGCGAGGAAAAAACTACTCACCAGGAGAAGAAGGTCAGGTCACGGAGTACGGTTGTCAACAATAAAATGAAAACAGAAATGAACACATGCTCACCAGTGTAACACGAAAACGGGGGAGGGCAAGGGATAGCTTGCAGATGCTACAACACTCTTAAGAAAAATGAATCACCCAAATACCTTGGTGTGCACTTTGATACCAGATTAACATGGAAAAACCAGATAGCAGAATGCCAAAGAAAAGGATATCAAAGAACCAGATTAATGAAAAAATTAGCAGGAACAAAATGGGGAGCAAGTATGACAATCCTAAAGCATACTTACCAGGGATATGTCAGACCAGCACTAGAATATGGAATGGCTGCTTGGGGTACATGTGCCAAAAGCCAAATGGGAAAACTTGACAAAGTACAAAACCAAAGCCTGAGAATCATTACGGGAGGCATAAAATCAACACCCATCACAGAAATGGAAACAGTTACTACACTGGAATCTCTACCTGAAAGAAGAGACAAGAAGATACTAAACCAGTACTCTAAAATAAAATCACAGATCCATCAACCACTCCACCCGAGATCCAAAGAGAAAGGCACTGACAGGCTGAAGAGAACAAACTTTGTGGAAAATGCACAAAGACTAGAAAAAAATCACAACCTAACAAAACTATCGGTGGAGGAAGTAAGAGAAGTAACAAACAGATGTCCACCATGGGCAAGAACAAAGCTGCCACCTATTATAACCAGTGTGAAGGGCATTTCCTCCAAACAAGACCTAAACCAGGAGGCACTGAAAAGAGTGACACTGCAGTATCTTGACCAGAAATACCCAAGAGACGAATGGGTCAGAATATATACAGATGGATCGGCTACTGAAGCTGTCACCGGCGGAGGAGCTGGCATATTCATTGAATGGCCAAATGGAACTAATAAGAAAATCAGAATGCCTGGAGGGAAGAGATGCAGCAATTACAAAGCGGAGGCACTGGCATTGCTAGAGGGATCAAAGGCCATCTACAAGGAAGAAGACACATATGACTCCAAAGTTGTATTCCTGTCAGATGCACGGTCTATGCTCGAATCTCTCCAAAATCCAGATTGCATGATACACAATGAACTTATTACAGAGCTAATGCAACTGAAAAACTCAGCCAGAGAAGTTTACCTGCAATGGATTCCTGGACACTGCAGTATATATGGCAATGAAGCTGCAGATAATCTGGCCAAGGAGGGAGCTAAGCAGCAACAACCAGATGGAAGTGTCTCCCACGAAGAAGTAAAGACCATCATAAAAGCCACATACCAAAAGCAATGGAAAAATAACCATCCAAAATTCCAGGGTGAAGACTCAATAAGACAACTGAACAGAGCAGAACAGGTTATGATATTCAGGCTTCGCACAGGACACAATCTGCTAAAGGATCACATGCATCGCATCTTTAGAATTGGCAACAGCAGTGTATGCGAATGCGGCTTAGAAGCAGAAAATGCAGAACACATCCTGCAGACTTGTCCAAAATATAACATGCAAAGGGAAGCCCATTGGCCTGAGGCCACGCCTGTCAGGGAGAAGCTGTATGGCAGCTTGGAACAATTGAAGAGAACAGCTGCTTTCTTGCAGAGGATTGGAGTAAAGATTTGACGTCCGCCATGATGGGGAACGCAGAAGAAGAAGAAGAAACACCAGGCTGTGTTTGCTAATGAAACAGTCAAAATTATAGACCGTGCAAAATGCCATTTAAATGTTTTCAACTATCAAGGCATTAGCATCGACAGTCAATGTTTTGATGGCTGAACGCGCATAAAAAGGAAAAGGGTGGTTGGGGGGGGGGGGGTGGAACCAAGGCTATAAAAAAGTACAAAGGTGAGATGGGAAATTGTCCAAATCAAGCGTAGGCACTTTTTAGATGGCGCCTGAAAACATTCTGGGAGGAAAAAAAATGATATATATGTCCAGAAAATGAAGACATTGAACTACGGAGACTGAACTTTGTATGAAGGTCAACTCACAGGATGGCTCTACCCTGGGGTGTCCATGATTTATTTCCAGTTTGAGATTTTCATTTGTTTGTATTCTGACTTGACTGTCATGTTGGACATGTCCCTTTAAATTAATGTAGGTGGAATTTCATAATAATTTTGACTTCTATCGATTGCGTAAAATGAACTTCGTGTTAATCGAAAATTTTCCATTTTCACTTTTTCAAATAAAATTCCTATCAAAGGATGACTTAAATTTTGGTACCGATCACATTATCAACTTAATACGGGTGTTTTTTTCCTATAGATTTGATTATCTTCAACTTAGTGCGGGCGTAAAAATTGCATAGAATTTGCCCTGATTTGAGGATCGTTCACGGCGGATTAAGTCTGTCTCGTTATAGGATCCAAAGGAAGAATATGTCTGAGTTAGAACCCACGTAAAACAGACTGGGCTCAGTGCTCAATATTATTAGTCCTAGGAAGTCAAGGGCCGAAACAAAGTTCTGGACTGGGGTTGTCTTCCTCTGAACATGCCCTGCAGTCTCGCTTTCCCGTTTGTTTGTTTTTTGCACGAAGAAAATAATTTTGTGGAGAAGGTAATTATCAATTTCTAAATTACCAAATAGCATTTTAAGAAGGATAATCCTATTCTTTATTTGTCTCCATACTAGGGCAAGATAAACACACATGCGCACACACAGAGACAGACAGAATCTGGCAGAGAAAGAACCCCTGACATGCACAGACAGAGAGAGAGAAAGAGAGAGAGAGAAAGAGAGAGAAAGAGAGAGAGAAAGAGAGAGGGGGAGAGCGAAAGAGAGAGACGAGGGAGAGAGAGAGAGAGACGAAGGGAGAGAGATATATCGTTGGGGGGGGGGGGGTTATTTGTTTGTTTTGTACTCGGCTCTCGACGCCTCCTCCCCCGATCCTGCCCCCGCCCCCCCCCACCTCGTCACCCCCAAAAATGTTCTGGAGCCGCCCTGTTGAAGACAGCACCCTCGTGCTGAAAAGCGAAAAGCTCTGGCCCAGATCACTAAAAAATGGGTTTTTACGCTTTAAAAGAATTTCACATAAAGTGTGATCTCCTTAATTCCGGTGTTCCGAGTCTGCGGTGTTGGGTGTCTGCGACTTCATTATTTGGTGTCAGTCTTGGCCCGCTCGCGGCCCTGCATCATTTTACACGCACGAGAGGTTTACTTTTGTTCCCGCCAAGCTCCTCGTTTTTATCTTGATATTCTTACACAAGCTTTATTATCAAAGCTGTGTCAAGACGTGTGTACAATTTCAGCTTTCCTCCATGAATGCTCCTGGCGCCCATGACATCTTATATTCAGGAAAGGGAAATTTAATTTCCCTATATCAAATATCCCGTGTATATCAAAATGGAACGTTGTCAATGTTTTATATGTCATTATGAAATTCGACTCAATTTACTTTTGATATTCTCTGAAATAAATCTTTTTTATGTTGTCCGACATTTTATATCTTTTATTACCCATAGCGTTGTTCTAACTGCGCTTAGGAAACGATTTTTATTCAGATTTCTTTCCTCGTCACTTCGTTACTTAATGTAGTGGATGACATCGATGTCTGAACGTCTACATTTGATACGTGTGTGACATCATCCCGTGCCCTAAGCAGAGTAGAAGGCAGCCCACCTGAGGGAGCCTTTCTGAGAGCCACCATCACCACAACAAGCAAGTGAAGCCAACAAGCTAGACCCGCAGAGCAGAATTTGACCCACTTGAAAGACCTCTTCAGAGTTCTACCGTCACCACAACAAAGCAAAGGGAGCCAACAAGACCGAATGGACCCGCAGAGCAGAAGGTGGCCAACGTAAGGGCGGGGGGGGGGGGCATCTCTAAAGGCCACCATCATCGCGAGAACCTGGAGAAGCCCGGCATGTAAACAAAACCAAACCAGCAAAGCAGAAAGCAGCCCACTTCAGAGAACCCTTTGGAGGGCTCAGAAAGCAATGAAGAAGACAGGAGCAACAGCAAAGCAGAAAACAACAACACGAAAGTTGAGGTGTAAATGCCCAGAGCAGCCATTCTAAACAACAGCAGCAGCAAAAACAACAACAACAATATAAAAAGAAAAACCGAAAAGAAAGGTGTCAACCCTATGTCACACAACATGCTTGCAGTGCTCAGGTAGGCAAACTGCATAATAGTAATAACATTTATCAGTTTGCAAAACCCCTTGCGCTGTTTCACTGCAACTGTTCTTTCATTCAAGATCATTATCCCCTAAAGAAGCGAGTCGGCAAACATCTTGTGAATGTCATGCACGAACGTCAATGGGTAATGTATGCTATTTTTACACCACAAATGGTGCTGTGTGCCATGTCTACATGGAATACAGGTACTCATTAAACATCGAAACATAATTAGTTTGGCTGGGAGAATTGTATTTTATCTGCAATATCTGGACACCCAACTGCAGAACGGATGGGATTTTGTGCATATTTTGTTAATTCCATTTAGCAAATGATCTCTTTTTATCAGATGGAACAATGTCATCTCACCTGCTCGTGACATCACAATTTTGGCATGAGGTCAGAAAACAAAAAGGAGTTTTTTGTTTTTTTTTTTAAATTCATATTTGTTAATCTTAACTTCATCTTTCCAAAAACTCCCAGAAACCTGCAAAACCCATTAAAAAAAAAACAGTGCAAAGAAAAAAAAAAAAAGGCAAAACTCGACTGCAGAGAACGTTCAGAGAAAAGAGAGCCCCAGTTCAGAAATCGCCCCCCTGATAATTGCAAGGTTCCTTCTCCACTTTTTGGCTGAACTGAGTTACTCACCACACACTACTTTTACGGGTCATCTCAATTGTGTGTCAAAGTATCAAGCACATTCGGTGCTTACAAACTTACACATCAGACACACCTAAAAAATCCGCCGGATACTTTGAAACACGACAGAGAAGGCCTGTAGAAGTTAGCGTGAAGTGTGTCTCTCAGGTCAGCTAAAAGATGGAGAGAGAAGCGTATCATTGTGAAGGCACGATTTGTTAAAAACTTGCATAATATTTAATAATTAGAACCCTTGGGGTGGGGGTAGAGGGGGGAGGTAGGTTTACAAGAATGATTATGTAACATCGGCCATATGTGAGTTTTAATATCTTTGACCTCACAGTTGTCAAAGGGAGCATTTACAATATTTGTTTTTTGGGTGCAATTTCAACTTTTTTTTTGGTGATGTTTAGAAATCATTGTTGTTCTTTCCGAAAAAATATTTATTACTGTTAAATGTTTTTTGTTTTTTTTTGGGTTAAAATCATTCGCTATCTTCACCTTTTGATCTTTGGTCATCATTTCAGTCCTGGCTTGAACAACTGAATGCTGTGATTATTTACTATTGTTTTTCCTCATCTGCCCTTTTTCCACTGGTAAATTTGAGCTTATCGATGCAGGCATCAGTGGCAATGAACAAAAAATCCTGGAGTTTTGTTATTTGGTGTAATGAAATTTTCAGGAAACTGTTGAAAACCGATCTTTTAATGAGTATAAAATTGTTTCTCGATTTCGGTAAAATGGGTGGATGCTGAATTTGTCATGACGATAAAACAACAACAGAAAATACAATGGCATTCCCGACGTGAGAGAAAACAACGCCACTGGTCTGCGCTAATGGCGTAAGTCATTTTTCACACTTTCGAGATACTGAGAAAAAACTGTTTCTTTGTCCTGTCATGTGGTGACTTATGCCACTATAATTCTATTTGATTATTACAGTGTCTTTTTCTATCGGCGCATTCCTTTTTCTATAATATTGTCTGATAGCCTATATTATGCTCAGAAATGCAACGAACCGTTAGTTGTCTTTTGGCATAAGTGTGACATATATTTACCGTGAAGCAGTGACGACAATGTTCAGTAATGAGTAAAGGGGGTGGATGAAAACTGTACCTCACTGACTCTTAACTTATGGGGGAACTTTGTGATTTTAGGGGGAAAATGGAAGTGTGTATCAGTTGGGACATTTTTGGCTTTATTTAATAGAATTATGTTTGTTGTTTTGAGAGACCAGAGAGTATTTGTGAGCGGATCTGACGAAATAGGGCTGAAGATGAAATACCAAATTCCAGAGAAAACCCGAGGGAGAATAATTTGTTACTATGGAAACTGAGATTTGCATAGAATATAAAAGATTAGCCTTTTTTTTCTGCACCAAGCTAAAATATTTGACTTGAAATCGTCTTAGACATATTTTATTTTGATTGTTTAAAGAGGTATAAAAATTTCACCTCTAGCCCGGCTTTGTCAGATTCACCCAGATCTTTTTCCTGGTGGTCAACGAAAGGTAACCCTGCAACACTTTTACTGTCCGTTTCAAGGTAAAAATAAAAATGAAAAAGAATATGGCCACAACGGAGTTCCATAGTTTTTCCCCCCAACTCATTACAACTGGGTATCCCTATCGGAGCGTCATCCAGCGGGGACTTTGCCTACCAGTCCTAGATCTATGGTCAGTTTGACATTGTGTAGAAAGTACACACAGAAATGAGCCAATTCAGGGGGATAAAAACATCGATAAATTGTCTGTTTCCACGTCCTATAGCCTGTCTCTCTTATTCTCAATTTGTGCCCGGGTCAGCGTCGAGGTGACTCAATATCTATCCTTTGTCAAACCCACTTCGTATGTCGGAAACAGTCCTACGGCACGGAATGTTTCACTGCAATGACTGAACTCATATTCTCCGTGTATCTTCTAAATGCATCCAAATGATCAGAAACTGTTTATAAACATTTGGAGGGGTCCGTATTTAGTTAGCAGGGCTGAATTTAACACCTCTAGAGGCCCTAAGCACTCAATAGATTTTGGTGCCCTCATTATACTGTATAAAATATGCAATTCAAAATAAAAAAACAACAACAACAGAAAATAACATTTTATGTTTGGAAATGAAACAAAGCAAAACCGACAGTAAAATGGAAATCATGTTTATTTTTGTATATTTTCCTTTCAGTTAAAAATTTCTGTGGTGCCCCTTTCCCTTAATGCCCGAAGCATATGCCTATTTTGCTTAATGGTCAATCCAGCCTTGTTAGTTAGGCTGGTGGTGCACTGAGTGAAGACTGCTTTGCGACTGTTTTGACTCAGTGTGGAAGGTCTGTCTTTCCGCTAGCTGACACAAGACAGTGTTTGGCGTACGTTTGGGTATTATTTCTTACGCGGGCCTTTGCTACATACACCTTTTTTCTTTTTGCCCAATTTTGACGTCTCTTTCCAGTATCATTATCCCTTCCCGGGGGAGTGGACTCTCACTCCCCCCCCCCCCCCCCCCCGCCTTCATGAAAATCGCAGGCCCATGCCAACGGTACATTGTATTTCAATTTTATAAGAAAATGACATTTAAAGGTGAGAGGGGCTAATGTCTGACTCTTTGTCACAACGAAAAGGGCGAATCTATATTATGCAAACGCCAAAAAAAAAACACACAAAAAAACAACAACAAAAAAAATCCCCTGAAATTCTCAGGAGCACAAAACGCTGGAGTGCAAAACGCTGGAGTACAAAACGCTGGAGTGCAAAACGCTGGAGTACAAAACGCTGGAGTGCAAAACGCTGGAGCTCACAACAAAATATCCCCAAAATTACAGCTGTATTTTACAGAGAATGTGCGCGGTGCATAACAAAACTTAATTTAGAGATGAGATTGCATTTTCTTCTTACGGCATCTAACAGATAACTGATGTACGTCACGAAGGAAAACCAATGTCAAGAATTCCAAGCATTATTATCATATTACAGTAAGCTGGTTTATTTCTGCATACATCCTCAGTTTCTAAGCTAAAAAATGACAGTGACAGTATTTATTTACATTAAGAGTGCGTTTACTTTCGTTACTATTTGTTCAAGATTTCCAATCCGCAATTTAAATTGATTCTGCTATTTACAGATTATAAATATTCAAGAGGAAGTGCATCTGCTGTTAAGCCTGTGGCCCTGATCGCTGTATGGATGGATTCCTTGGCCAAGTTTCCTCAAATCATTTTGCAGATTCCAGAGATCAACATTAAGAGCAAACAAATATCCAGACAGAGTCAGGGCAAAGGGAAAACTATCCATACTTGAACCCCAGCAGGGAAACTCGTTCAGTATGGAAAAGATCACGAAACCAAATATTTGTGGTTTGCATAATATCTCAACTCTCGGTCATCACATTTGAGTCGCTCTCTCTCTCTCTCTCCGTCTACTCCCCTTTCCATCATCCATCCATCCATCCATCCATCCATCCATCCATCCATCCATCCATCCATCCATCCATGCATCCATTTACCATCCACTCATCCACCCATCCATTCATCCATCCATCCATCCATCCATCCACCCATCCATCGATTTATCCACCCACTCATCCACCCATCCATTCATCCATCCATCCGTCCGTCCGTCCAACCGTCCGTTCTCTCTCAGTCTCATTCCGTCTCTTTCTCTCCTCTCTCTCTCTCTCTCTCCTCTCTCTCTCTCTCTCTCTCTCTCTCTCTCTCTCTGTGTCTACGTGTATCGCACTACATAATAAAATATCTCCAGTTTTCAAGGAATAGAGTTAGAACGAACTAAAACTAATGGCGGGTCAATGTGTAATTTATTTGAAACACTACACCAGCACAGAAATAACAATCATTATTCTATTTCATTTTTAACACAGACCATTATTTTGTTGGGATACAGGTTTTACTGACCTGTCTCAACATAAATTTCTATGTAGAATGAAGGAGCGATATGACACTAAAAATGCTGTTAACAACATTATAAGGTATCCTTCAGACATCTGCCAAAGTCGAACTTCTCTTTCAGTATTTCTGGGTCGTAAAGGGTTAATATAATTGCATTAAGTGGGGTTTGCGTTTGGAGTTTGCCGAAAACACATCGACCCGATAATGGTCACACTGTGCTAGGAAGGAACAAGACCACAGACAGAATATAATAGAATGATAGAAGAAATGGAGACCCTAGTAGAGAAGCGCCCACAAACCACTTGCGTACGAAGTGGAAATGAAAACGTGAAAACAAAAGTAAAATAAAACAAAACGAACATCCACTATCTTACACACACACACACACACACACATATTCACACACACACACACACACACACACACATTCACACACACCACACACACACACACACACACGCAAACGCACCTTCTCCTCACACACACGCAAGTACATATGCCTATACACATAATTTTATTGTTGCCATCTCCTAATGCCCCTTTTAATGCTACCCACCCCATGGCGCCGACTTTCGAACACGCCGTTCCCAAAGGAGGTGACCACGGAAGACAATTTGTAAATCACGTGTCTCTTGTGGTGCCCTGTGGATGGTACCGATGTGGAAGCAAGATGTGGCTCACCGACTATCTTATCTCTGACCGTCTGGCCACCAACTCCGTAGTCCGATAAATCAAACCTTTTGGGACCACTCGGAGTCAAGCAATCAAACCTCTCATGAGTTTACAAGATTTCATTATCAATCGACACGGACGTGATAAGTTCTATACTAACCACAGCAGGGAATACAGATGATAAAAAATAATGCACCTGTGGATTCTTTCAGGACTCTGCAGACAATCTTTAGATTGCTCAAGTCATCACACTTACGATCAATCATGAGCTTGTCAATCAACTAGGTCTTCGACCAAAAAACAAAAATAAAATCGTCGAACTTCAGAAAAAGTAAGGTGGGGGAGGAGGGGGGGGGGTACTTTCCTTTTGTTTTTAAGACCTACGTTCTTGTTCTAACGCGCCCCCCACCCCCCCCCCCCCACAACCTCAACCCCGTGAAAAACTGTACATCTATTAGTATGTACAAGAAGTATAACAAATACAAACTTTGACACTTGTTTAAAATGCGTTGTGGCACATATCAAGCTGTTTCACGGTTCCGATTTATTCCAACTCCTTTTCATAATAATTATAGATAGATAGATAGATGGCATTTATATAGCGCATATCCATTTAAAATGTTCTATGCGCTTTACAGAAGCAACATGTCAACCACAGAGCAGAATGGAGCGCCTGCGAAGCGCTCAACACACTACACTGCTTCTTTCTCTCTCCCTGTCTCGCTCTCTCTCTCTCTCTCTCTCTCTCTCTCTCTCTCTCTCTCTCTCTACCTCTCTCTGTCTCAGAGCAAATTGTGACGCAGCCTGTTAGGCGCAGTTCACAACTCACAACTCAAATAATATTTGAATATTTATTAATAATAATATAATATTTAATAATGGATAATAAATTTTGTTGTTGCTGGTGGGGGGATGATATGGTTAAATTTTTAACCTATTAATTTCAATTTCAATTTTGCCCGGGCAGCGGCCTGTTCGGCCTGCTCTTTACGATTTCCAACTGCCAAGGTATCTTTAACGTGCGCAACGGGCACACGGGCCCTCCGAATTTTTCATCCTTATCCGAGAAGACTAGGTACTCGATCCACGAGGACCAGGAACTTGAAAATATAAGAAAAATCCCAATTTCCAACATGCCTGCACTGCCCGGGTTTTGAACCCGAGACCCTTGGCATGAGAGGCGAACACCTTGCCCCTAGACCACCTTGTCCCCATTTTAATTAAAGCCGCAAACGTTTGACATCGTATTACTCTTGTGTGCAAAACGTGGAGATGCGAACAAACCCGAATTAAGGCCGCGTTTTGTAAAACCAATGCAGTGATGGATCCTTAAGGAATCTGTAGACGTTCTTTACATTGCCAAAAGTCTTCATAGTTACAGTCTTGTAATGGTTTGGCCGGTCATCCAACTAGGTTCCCCCCCCCCCCCCACACACACACACCATGAGAAAAAACAAACAGCTGAGTTTCAGAAAACAGCACTGTCTTTACCTTCCAGATTTTTCTGTTTAGATGTCATCATGTTTATGATGCCAGAAAGGCTATGTCTTGACCCTGAACACCATTTTTTTACTGAATAGATATCACCATATTCCTGATATCGGAGGAGCACTGTTCCTACCCTGAACAATTTTTTGTGTGTGTCCAGATACTATCTGATTTCATGACATTGGCGTATTTATCTTTATAACGCTGAATACTTTTTTTTTTTTTTTAAAAGATGTCACCAATATTTCTGGTATCAAAATAGCCATTTCTTTAACCTTGAAAACGTTTTCTTTATATGCCACGGTTCTGATATCAGAACAGATATGGTTTTTATCTGGAACTCTTTTTTTCGGACGTAAACATATTATATTTCTGACATCAGAATGGCTATTTTTTCAAACTGAACCCTTTTTTTTTGTGGACGTCACCATGTTTTATTTCAGATATCAAAATGGCTATGTTTTTACCCTGAATACTTTTTTCGGCCGTCACCATATTTTACTTCTGATATCAGAATGGCTATGTTTTTGCCCTGAACTCTTCGTTTTCGGACCCCACCATATTGGATTTATGATATCAGAATGGTTATGTTTTTACCTGGGCTTTTTTTTTTTCTTCAGACGTCACCGTATTTTATTTCTGATATCAACATGGCTATGTTTTAATCCCGAACAGTCTTTTTTTTTCTTTTTCGGACGTCACCGTATATTATTTCTGACACCAGATTGGCTATGTTTTAATCCTGAACAGTCTTTTTTTTTCTTTTTCGGACGTCACCGTATTTTATTTCTGACATCAGAATGGTTATGTTTTAATCCTGAACAGTTTTTTTTAAAGCTGGCACCATGATTTGTTCTGATATCACCCTAAACTTTTTTTTTTTTTTTGGACGTCACCATCATAAACTTCTGATATCAGTATGGCTAAGTTTTTACCCGGAACACATTTTTTTTTAGAGGCCATATTTCTGACATGTAACTTGTCGTTAAATACTGACAGTGCATCGATTACGCAATCAAATGATCCACAGAGCAAAAGTCTTATTTACTCACCAACTCAGCCCTACTGTAGCTCAGAATGTGTTTGGCTGTCACTTCTGGCAGGAGCTCCTTAGGGTTAGGGTTAGGGTTAGGGGTTAGGGTTAGGGTTAGGGTTAGGGGTTAGGGTTAGGGTTAGGGGTTAGGGTTAGGGTTAGGGTTAGGGGTTAGGGTTAGGGTTAGGGGTAGGGTTAGGGGTTAGGGTTAGGGTTAGGGTTAGGGTTAGGGTTAGGGTTAGGGTTAGGGTTAGGGTTAGGGTTAGGGTTAGGGTTGGGGTTGGGGTTAGGGTTGGGGTTGGGGTTAGGGTTGGGGTTGGGGTTGGGGTTGGGGTTAGGGTTGGGTTAGGGTTAGGGTTAGGGTTAGGGTTAGGGTTAGGGTTAGGGTTAGGGTTAGGGTTAGGGTTAGGGTTAGGGTTAGGGTTAGGGTTAGGGTTAGGGTTAGGGTTAGGGTTAGGGTTAGGGTTAGGGTTAGGGTTAGGGTTAGGGTTAGGGTTAGGGTTAGGGTTAGGGTTAGGGTTAGGGTTAGGGTTAGGGTTAGGGTTAGGGTTAGGGTTAGGGTTAGGGTTAGGGTTAGGGTTAGGGTTAGGGTTAGGGTTAGGGTTAGGGTTAGGGTTAGGGTTAGGGTTAGGGTTAGGGTTAGGGTTAGGGTTAGGGTTAGGGTTAGGGTTAGGGTTAGGGTTAGGGTTAGGGTTAGGGTTAGGGTTAGGGTTAGGGTTAGGGTTAGGGTTAGGGTTAGGGTTAGGGTTAGGGTTAGGGTTAGGGTTAGGGTTAGGGTTAGGGTTAGGGTTAGGGTTAGGGTTAGGGTTAGGGTTAGGGTTAGGGTTAGGGTTAGGGTTAGGGTTAGGGTTAGGGTTAGGGTTAGGGTTAGGGTTAGGGTTAGGGTTAGGGTTAGGGTTAGGGTTAGGGTTAGGGTTAGGGTTAGGGTTAGGGTTAGGGTTAGGGTTAGGGTTAGGGTTAGGGTTAGGGTTAGGGTTAGGGTTAGGGTTAGGGTTAGGGTTAGGGTTAGGGTTAGGGTTAGGGTTAGGGTTAGGGTTAGGGTTAGGGTTAGGGTTAGGGTTAGGGTTAGGGTTAGGGTTAGGGTTAGGGTTAGGGTTAGGGTTAGGGTTAGGGTTAGGGTTAGGGTTAGGGTTAGGGTTAGGGTTAGGGTTAGGGTTAGGGTTAGGGTTAGGGTTAGGGTTAGGGTTAGGGTTAGGGTTAGGGTTAGGGTTAGGGTTAGGGTTAGGGTTAGGGTTAGGGTTAGGGTTAGGGTTAGGGTTAGGGTTAGGGTTAGGGTTAGGGTTAGGGTTAGGGTTAGGGTTAGGGTTAGGGTTAGGGTTAGGGTTAGGGTTAGGGTTAGGGTTAGGGTTAGGGTTAGGGTTAGGGTTAGGGTTAGGGTTAGGGTTAGGGTTAGGGTTAGGGTTAGGGTTAGGGTTAGGGTTAGGGTTAGGGTTAGGGTTAGGGTTAGGGTTAGGGTTAGGGTTAGGGTTAGGGTTAGGGTTAGGGTTAGGGTTAGGGTTAGGGTTAGGGTTAGGGTTAGGGTTAGGGTTAGGGTTAGGGTTAGGGTTAGGGTTAGGGTTAGGGTTAGGGTTAGGGTTAGGGTTAGGGTTAGGGTTAGGGTTAGGGTTAGGGTTAGGGTTAGGGTTAGGGTTAGGGTTAGGGTTAGGGTTAGGGTTAGGGTTAGGGTTAGGGTTAGGGTTAGGGTTAGGGTTAGGGTTAGGGTTAGGGTTAGGGTTAGGGTTAGGGTTAGGGTTAGGGTTAGGGTTAGGGTTAGGGTTAGGGTTAGGGTTAGGGTTAGGGTTAGGGTTAGGGTTAGGGTTAGGGTTAGGGTTAGGGTTAGGGTTAGGGTTAGGGTTAGGGTTAGGGTTAGGGTTAGGGTTAGGGTTAGGGTTAGGGTTAGGGTTAGGGTTAGGGTTAGGGTTAGGGTTAGGGTTAGGGTTAGGGTTAGGGTTAGGGTTAGGGTTAGGGTTAGGGTTAGGGTTAGGGTTAGGGTTAGGGTTAGGGTTAGGGTTAGGGTTAGGGTTAGGGTTAGGGTTAGGGTTAGGGTTAGGGTTAGGGTTAGGGTTAGGGTTAGGGTTAGGGTTAGGGTTAGGGTTAGGGTTAGGGTTAGGGTTAGGGTTAGGGTTAGGGTTAGGGTTAGGGTTAGGGTTAGGGTTAGGGTTAGGGTTAGGGTTAGGGTTAGGTTAGGGTTAGGGTTAGGGTTAGGGTTAGGGTTAGGGTTAGGGTTAGGGTTAGGGTTAGGGTTAGGTTAGGGTTAGGGTTAGGGTTAGGGTTAGGTTAGGGTTAGGGTTAGGTGGGTTAGGGTTAGGGTTAGGGTTAGGGTTAGGGTTAGGGTTAGGGTTAGGGTTAGGGTTAGGGTTAGGGTTAGGGTTAGGGTTAGGGTTAGGTTAGGGTTAGGGTTAGGGTTAGGGTTAGGGTTAGGGTTAGGGTTAGGGTTAGGGTTAGGGTTAGGGTTAGGGTTAGGGTTAGGGTTAGGGTTAGGGTTAGGGTTAGGGTTAGGGTTAGGGTTAGGGTTAGGGTTAGGGTTAGGGTTAGGGTTAGGGTTAGGGTTAGGGTTAGGGTTAGGGTTAGGGTTAGGGTTAGGGTTAGGGTTAGGGTTAGGGTTAGGGTTAGGGTTAGGGTTAGGGTTAGGGTTAGGGTTAGGGTTAGGGTTAGGGTTAGGGTTAGGGTTAGGTTAAGGGTTAGGGTTAGGGTTAGGGTTAGGGTTAGGGTTAGGGTTAGGGTTAGGGTTAGGGTTAGGGTTAGGGTTAGGGTGGGTAGGGGGGTTAGGTTAGGGTTAGGGTTAGGGTTAGGGTAGGTTAGGGTTAGGGT
>OZ007572.1:246426-339863 GCA_963931925.1 Onchidella celtica
GAGAGAAAATGAGAGAGAGCGACAGAAAGAGAGAAAGAGCGACAGAATGAGAGAAAAAGAGAGAGTGCGACAGACAGAAAGAAAAAGAAAAAGAGCGATAGAAAGAGGAAAAGAGAAAGAGAGCCATAGAAACAGAGAAAAAGAGAGAGAGCGACAGAAACAGAGAAAAAGAGAGAATGCGACAGAAAGACAAAAAGAGAGAGAGCGACAGAAAGAGAGAAAAAGAGAGAATGCGACAGAATGAGAGAAAAAGAGAGAGAGCGACAGAAAGAGAGAAAAAGAGAGAATGCGACAGAAAGAGAAAAAGAGAGAGAATGCGACAGAAACAAAAAGAGAGAGTGTGAAAAAAACAGAGAAGAGAGAGACAGAATGAGAGAAAAAGAGAGAGAGCAAAAGAAACAAAGAAAAAAGAGAAAGTGACAGATGGAGAGAAAAAGACAGAGAGCGACAGAAAGAGAGATAGATCTAAAGAGAGAAAAACAGAGTGAGCAACAAAAAGATATAGATCTCGAGAGAGACCGACAGAGAGAGAGAAAAAGAGAGAGAGAGACGACAGAAACAGAGAAAGAGAAAGAGGGTGAAAGAAGCAGAGAAAAAGAGAGAGAGCGACAGAAAGAGAGAATAAGAGAGAGTGCAAGAGAAACAGAGAAAAAGAGAGTGAGCGACCGAAACAGAGAAAGAGATAGAGAACGACAGAAACAGCTAGAGAAAAAGAGAGAGGGACAGAAACAGAGAAAAAGGGAGAGAGAGCAACAGAAAGAGAGAGAGAGCAACAGAATAAGAGATAGATCTAGAGAGAGACCGACAGAAAGAGAGAAAAAGAGAGACAGACGACAGAAAGAGAGAGAGAGTGACAGAAGCAGAGAAATAGAGAGAGAGCGACAGAAACAGAAAAAAAGAGAGAGAGCGACACACACAAAGAGAGAAAAAGAGAGAGACAGCGGCAGAAAAGGAGAAAAAGAGAGAGAGCCAGAGAATGAGAGAAAAAGAGAGAGCAACAGAAACAGAGAAAAAGGGAGAGAGCGACAGAAACAGAGAAAAAGAGAGAGAGAGCAACAGAAACAGAGAAAAAGAGAGAGAGCGACGGAAACAGAGAAAAAGAGAGAGAGCAACAGAAACAGAGAAAAAGAGAGAGAGCAACAGAAACAGAGAAAAAGAGAGAGAGCAACAGAAACAGAGAAAAAGAGAGAGAGCGACAGAAACAGAGAAAAAGAGAGAGAGCGACAGAAACAGAGAAAAAGAGAGAGAGCAACAGAAACAGAGAAAAAGAGAGAGAGCAACAGAAACAGAGAAAAAGAGAGAGAGCGACAGAAACAGAGAAAAAGAGAGAGAGCAACAGAAACAGAGAAAAAGAGAGAGAGTAACAGAAACAGAGAAAAAGAGAGAGAGCAACAGAAACAGAGAAAAAGGGAGAGAGCGACAGAAACAGAGAAAAAGAGAGAGAGAGCAACAGAAACAGAGAAAAAGAGAGAGAGCGACGGAAACAGAGAAAAAGAGAGAGAGCAACAGAAACAGAGAAAAAGAGAGAGAGCAACAGAAACAGAGAAAAAGAGAGAGAGCAACAGAAACAGAGAAAAAGAGAGAGAGCGACAGAAACAGAGAAAAAGAGAGAGAGCGACAGAAACAGAGAAAAAGAGAGAGAGCAACAGAAACAGAGAAAAAGAGAGAGAGCAACAGAAACAGAGAAAAAGAGAGAGAGTAACAGAAACAGAGAAAAAGAGAGAGAGCAACAGAAAGAGAGAAAAAGAGAGAGAGCAACAGAAACAGAGAAAAAGAGAGAGAGCGACAGAAACAGAGAAAAAGAGAGAGAGCGACAGAAACAGAGAAAAAGAGAGAGAGCAACAGAAACAGAGAAAAAGAGAGAGAGCAACAGAAACAGAGAAAAAGAGAGAGAGCGACAGAAACAGAGAAAAAGAGAGAGAGCGACAGAAACAGAGAAAAAGAGAGAGAGCAACAGAAACAGAGAAAAAGAGAGAGAGCAACAGAAACAGAGAAAAAGAGAGAGAGCAACAGAAACAGAGAAAAAGAGAGAGAGCGACAGAAACAGAGAAAATGAGATAGAGCGACAGAAAGAGAGAAAAAGAGAGAGAGCGACAGAAACAGAGAAAATGAGATAGAGCGACAGAAAGAGAGATAGATCTAGAGAGAGAGCAACAGAAAGAGAGAAAAAGAGAGAGAGCAACAGAAACAGAGAAAATGAGATAGAGCGACAGAAAGAGAGATAGATCTAGAGAGAGAGCAACAGAAACAGAGAAAAAGAGAGAGAGCAACAGAAACAGAGAAAAAGAGAGAGAGCAACAGAAACAGAGAAAAAGAGAGAGAGCGACAGAAACAGAGAAAATGAGATAGAGCGACAGAAAGAGAGATAGATCTAGAGAGAGAGCAACAGAAAGAGAAAAAAGAGAGAGAGCAGCAAAAAGAGATAGATCTAGAGAGAGAGCAACAGAAAGAGAGAAAAAGAAAGAGTGACACAGAAAGAGGGAAAATGAAAGAGAGCGTCAGAAAGAGAGAAAAAGAGAGAGAGCGACAGAAACAGAGAAAAAGAGAGAGTGCGACAGAAACAGAGAAAAAAAGAGAGTGAGACAGATAGAGAAAAAAAAAGAGAGAGACAGAAAGGTAGAAAAAAAGAGAGTGCAACAGAAAGAGAGAAAAATAGAGAGAGCATCAGTAAGAGAGAGAAAGCGAGAAAGCGACAGAAAGAGAGAAACAGAGAAAAAAAGAGAGCGACAAACAGAAAAAGAGACGGAGTAACAGAAACAGAGAAAGAGAGCGAGAGAGCAACTGAAAGAGAGGAACAAGAGAGAGAGCGACAGAAAGAGAGAAAAGAAGAGAGAGTGAAAGAAAGAGAGAAAAAGAGAGAGAGCGACAGAAACAGAGAAAAAGAGAGAGTGCAACAGAAAGAGAGAAAAAAAGAGAGAGCGATACAAAGAGAGAAAAAGAGAGAGTGCAACAGAAAGAGAGAAAAAGAGAGAGTGCGACAGAAAGAGAGAAAAAGATAGAGAGCAAAAGAAAGAGAGAAAGATCCAGAGAGAGAGTGAAAGAAAGAGAGAAAAAGAGAGGGAGCAACAAAAAGAGAGAAAGAGAGAGCAACAGAAAGAGAGAGAATGAGAGAGAGCGAGATAAAGAGAGAAAAAGAGGGAGAGCGAGAGAGAGAGAGAGAATTTTAGACAATGCGACAAAAAGAGATAAAAAGAAAGAGTGACAGTGGAAGAGAAAGAGATATATTGAGGGACAGAAAGAGAGAAAGAAAGAGGGAACGAGAGGGAGAGAGATAGCGACAGAAAGAGAGAAAGAGAGAGAGAGTGACAGAAACAGAGAAAAAGGGAGAGAGCAACAGAAACAGAAAAAAAGAGAGAGTATGAAAGAAACAGAGAAAAAGAGAGAGAGCAACAGAAAGAGAGAAAGAAAGAGGGAACGAGAGGGAGAGAGATAGCGACAGAAAGAGAGAAAGAGAGAGAGAGTGTCAGAAACAGAGAAAAAGGGAGAGAGCAACGGAAACAGAAAAAAAGAGAGAGTATGAAAGAAACAGAGAAAAAGAGAGAGAGCAACAGAAAGAGAGAAAAAGAGAGAGAGAGGCAGAAACAGAGAAAAAGAGAGAGAGAGGCAGAAAGAGAGAAAAAATCAGACTGCGACAGAAACAGAGAAAAAGAGAGAGTATGAAAGAAACAGGGAAAAAGAGAGAGAGCAACAGAAACAGAGAAAAAGAGAGAGTATGAAAGAAACAGGGAAAAAGAGAGAGAGCAACAGAAACAGAGAAAAAGAGAGAGTATGAAAGAAACAGGGAAAAAGAGAGAGAGCAACAGAAACAGAGAAAAAGAGAGAGTATGAAAGAAACAGGGAAAAAGAGAGAGAGCAACAGAAACAGAGAAAAAGAGAGAGTATGAAAGAAACAGGGAAAAAGAGAGAGAGCAACAGAAACAGAGAAAAAGAGAGAGTATGAAAGAAACAGAGAAAAAGAGAGAGTATGAAAGAAACAGGGAAAAAGAGAGAGAGCGACAGAAACAGAGAAAAAGAGAGAGAGCGACAGAAACAGAAAAAAAAAGAGAGTATGAAAGAAACAGGGAAAAAGAGAGAGAGCGACAGAAACAGAGAAAAAGAGAGAGAGCGACAGAAACAGAGAAAAAGAGAGAGAGAGGCAGAAAGAGAGAAAAAATCAGACTGCGACAGAAACAGAGAAAAAGAGAGAGTGCGACAGAAAAATAGAAAAAGAGAGAGAGCGTCAGAATAAGATATAGATCTAAAACGACAGAAACAGAGAAAAAGAGAGAGAGCGAGGAAGAGAGAAAAAGAGAGAGTGCCACAGAAAGAGGGTAAATGAACGAGAGCGACAGAAAGAGAGAAAAAGAGAGAGTGCTAAAGAAACAGAGAAAAAGAGAGAGAACGACAGAAACAGAGAAAAAGAGAGAGAGCGACGGAAAGAGAGATAGATGTAGAGAGAGCGACAGAAAGAGAAAAAGAGAGAGTGCCACAGAAAGAGAGAAAAAAAGAGAGTGCTAAAGAAAGAGAGAAAAAGAGAGAGAACGACAGAAACAGAGAAAAAGAGAGAGAGCGACGGAAAGAGAGATAGATGTAGAGAGATACCGACAGAAAGAGAAAAAGAGAGAGTGCCACAGAAAGAGAGAAAAAGAGAGAGAACGACAGAAACAGAGAAAAAGAGAGAGTGCCACAGAAAGAGAGAAAAAGAGAGAGAGCGACAGAAACAGAAAAAAAAAGAGAGTATGAAAGAAACAGAGAAAAAGAGAGAGAGCAACAGAAAGAGAGAAAAAAAGAGAGAGCGACAGAAACAGAGAAAAAGAGAGAGTGCGACAGAAAGAGAGAAAAAGAGAGAGAGAGGCAGAAAAGTAGAAAAAGAGAAAGAGCGTCGGAAAGAAAGAGAAACGGAGAAAAAAAGAGAGAGCGACAAACAGAAACAGAGAATGAGTGACAGAAACAGAGAAAGAGAGCGAGAGAGCAACAGAAAGAGAGGAAAAAGAGAGAGAGCGACAGAATGAGAGAAAATGAGAGAGTGCAACAGACACTGAGAAAAAGAGAGAGAGTGACAAAAAGAGAGAAAAAGAGAGAGTGCGACAGAAAGAGAGAAAGAGAAAGAGAGAAAGAGAGAGAGAGCAACAGAAAGAGAGAAAAAGAGAGAGAGCGACAGAAAGAGAGATAGATGTAGAGTGATACCGACAGAAAGAGAGAAAAAGAGAGAGTGCCACAGAAACAGAGGAAAAAAGAGAGTATGAAAGAAATAGAGAAAAAGAGAGAGAGCGACAGAGAGAGAGAGAAAAAGAGAGAGAGCGACAGAAATAGAGAAAAAAAGAGAGTGCGACAGAAAGAGAAAGAGAGACAGAAAGGTAGAAAAAGAGAGAGAGCGACAGAAAGGTAGAAAAATAGAGAGAGCGACAGAAAGGTAGAAAAATAGAGAGAGCGTCGTCAGTAAGAGAGAGAAAGCGAGAAAGTGACAGAAAGTTGAGATAGAGAGAAAAAGAGAGAGAGAGACAGAAAGGTAGAAAAAGAGAGAGAGCAACAGAAAGAGAGAAAAATAGAGAGAGCATCATTAAGAGAGAGGAAGTGAGATAGCGACAGAAAGAGAGAAACAAAAAAAAAAAAGAGAGAGCGACAAACAGAAAAAGTGATGGAGCGACAAACAGAAAAAGAGAGGGAGTGACAGAAACAGAGAAAGAGAGCGAGAGAGCAACAGAAAGAGATGAAAAAAAGAGAGAGTGACAGATAGAGAGAAAATGAGAGAGCGCAACAGAAACAGAGCAAAAGTGAGAGAGAGACAGAAACAGAGAAAAAGAGAGAGCGACAGACACAGAGAAAAAGAGAGAGTGTGTCAGAAACAAAGAAAAAGAAAGAGTGCGACAGAAAGAGAGAAAAAGAGAGAATGCGACAGAAAGAGAGAAAGAGAAAGAGAGCAACAGAAAGAGAGAAAGAGAGAGAGAGCAACAGAAAGAGAGAAAAAGAGAGAGAGCGAGATAAAAGAGAAAAAGAGAGAGAGCGAGAGAGAGAGAGAGAGAATTTGAGAGAATGCGACAGAAAGAGAGAAAGAGAAAGAGTAACAGAGAGAGAGAAAGAGAGATAGGGAGGGACAGAAAGAGAGAAAGAGAGAGAAAACGAGAGGGAGAGAGAGACCGCCAGAAAGAGAGAAAGAGAGAGAACGTCAGAGAGAAAGAGAGAGCAACAGAAAGAGAGACACAGCGACAGAAAAAGAGAAACAGCGACAGAAGGAAAGAAAGAGAGATTGACAGAGAGAGAGAAAGAGAGGACTAGCGACAGAAAGAGAGAAAGAGAGAGACAGAAAAAGAGAATTGGAAAGAGATAGAGAAGTCAACAGAAAGAGAGTGAGCGTCAGAAAGAGATAAAAGAGAGAGCGACAGAAAAGAGAAAGAGAGAGAGAGAGCGACAGAAATAGAGAAAGAGAGAGAGAGATTGTCAGAAAGAGAGAAACAGAGAGAGAGTGCCACGGAAAGAAAGATAGAAAAAGAGAGAGCGACCAATAAAGAGAAAGAGAGTGGCAGAGAGAAAGAAAGATAGAGAGAGAGAACGACAGAAAGAAAGAAAGAGAGAGAAAGAGACAGAGATAGCGATAAAAATTGAGAATGAATGGATAGAAGGTTGCATGGATACAAGTAATGGACGGATTTATTGAAGGAATGAATAAATGACCGAAAAGATGGATTAAAGGAATAGATGGATCTGTCTGTTGGTGGATGGAATAAATGAATGAATAAATAAATAAACGGAGAGATGAAAGGAGTGGATTAATTTCTGGATGGATGGATGGATTAATCAATTCATGGAATGAATGAATGAATAAACTTGTGGGCTGATGGTTGGATGGACGCAATTATATATGAATTGATGGATGGATGGATGGATGGATGGATGGATGGATGGATGGATGGATGGATGGATGGATGGATGGATGGATGGATGGATGGATGGATGGATGGATGGATGGATGGAATGAATGAATGAATGAATAGTTGGATTAATGAATGAAAAGAATAAATGGACGTATTGATTGACGGAATGAATAAATTATCGAATTAATAGACGGATGGATGGATGAAAGGAATGGAGGGATCAATGGATTAAATGAATGAATGAATAGACGGATGGATGAATAGATGAATGGATGAAATAAATGGGTGGAGGGATTCATGGATAAAATAATGATCTATGGATGGAATGAGTGAAGGAATGAATGAATACACGGATGGGTGGATGAAAGTAATGGATTGATGAATGGATGCATGAATGGAATGAATGATTAGACTCATGGATAAAATAATGATCTATGGATGGAATGAGTGAAGGAATGAATGAATACACGGATGGGTGGATGAAAGTAATGGATTAATGAATGGATGCATGAATGGAATGAATGAATAGACTAATGGATAAATGAAAGGTATTCATGAATGGATGAAAGGACTGAATTGATGGATGGATGGATGGAGTGATGAATGTATAGACGGAAGGATGGATGAAACTAATGGATTGATAGAAAGAATAAATAAATGAAATGAATGGATGGACGGATGAAATGGAAAGGAGTGGATGGATGAATGGATGGATGAACGGAATGAATGAATGAATGAATAGACGGATAGATGGATAATATAAATGGATGATTGGATGGATGGATGGAATGAATAAATGAATGGATGAATGAATGAACAGACGGATGGATTGATGGATATAATGAATGAATGAATAGACGGATGGATGGATGGATGAATGAATTATTGAATGGATAGATTGATGTGTGGATGGAATGAATGAGTGAATGAATGGCAGGATGGATTCTTGAAAGGAATGAATAGACAGATGCTTTGATGAAAGGAACGGATGGATGGATAGATGGATTTACAGAAAGAATAAATGAATGAATAGATCGATTAATGGATGAAACGAATGGATGGACAGATGGAATTAATGAATCACTAAATGGACGGATGGGTGGATGGATCGATGGATGGGTGGAAAAAATGAATGAATGGAAGAATGAATAGATTTTTTAAATTGGATGGATGGATAGTTGAATCGAAGGATGTGTGGATGGATGGATGGAATGAATGAATAGACAGACGGATGGATGAAAGAAATGGATGGACGGATGGATGTATGAAGGGATTAATGGAATGAATGAATAAATGAATAGGCAGATGGATGGATAAAAGGAATGGATCGATGGATGGATGGAAATGAACTTTCAATCTCGGCAGTTTCTCTTCTCTTTTCCATGGCAGCAGTAAAAAACATTTATTCAAAGGGAAGTCAATGCTGACTCGATCAGATCGCGAGTTACCGCGCTTGAGTTGGAGTAACGAAATGTTTATAGCGATTTTGATTCGGTTTTGGTTCGAATGGCTGTGGAATGCCAAGGGGTAGGTCAAAGGGGGAGAGGGGGGGGGAAGTGTGGTGAGAGTATTCTTTCATTGTATAATATATCAGGTGTGTATTTAGGTCTTAATTTGAGGAGCTGCGGCTGCTCTTGGCATTTACACCTCACTTGTCTTGTGTTTGTGCTAGGGATTACATGGAGTGGCTTTTTTTAGTCTTTAGTCCTGGCAGCGGCCTTGTTCGGCCTGCTCTTCTACACTTTCAACTGCCAAGCTATCCCTAACTTGTGCAATGTGCACATGGGCCATCTGAGTTTTTCCTCCTTATCCGCGAAGACTAGGTGCCTTATCCTACTACCATAGGATCAGGGACAGGAATCCCCTCCACCCCTAACAAAAAAATAAAACAAATTACACATGCCTGCATCAGCCAGGGATCCAACCCGGTACCTTCGGCATGAAAGGCGAGCACCTTTGCCTCTAGACCAATGTGTCCCCCCCCCCCCCTTGACATTACGTTTGAACTGAGGGGTCCAGATTTAATATCATACCAGTTGGTCTGATCACGTGGTTTTGAACCTCAACATTTCCAGTTTTAAGTTTTTGCTCAGCTACACAACAATATATTTTGTTATTGACTCACCGAACATATTTATCAGATGCACTTACACTTTTTGATAACTGTTTTTTTTTTTCTTTTACACAGTGTTTAGTCATTGTGCTCCACTGATAAATAAATCATCATAAAGTGCTGGTGTAAAAACTCGTCTGTAGATGCAGTGGCGTAGCATGGCTTGCCAGCGCCCGGGGCAGGGCGAGTATTGTGCCCCCTGACCCGTTAGCACTCTCTGAGTCCCTTCCACCAGTCCAGTAGTGGACCCCTAACTCCACACCCCCCCCCCCCGCCCTCTACAAACGACAAGTATTGATAGCATTAATGATGTAATTAAAGTGAAATATATTTAATGCTGATCTACTCAAATTCATTTAAAATCGCTTGGTTTTTATTTGTGCAAATTGTTTAATAACAGTATAGAAATCTACATTGAAATGTGAATTGACAGTATTGCTAGTTTACTCGTTGTACATCTCTGATATAATTTTGATTAATTTAATTTAACAGTGACAGTTTTGACATTTTTGTGCCCAGGGCAATCGCCCCCTGTGGCCCTGCACATACTACGCCACTGTACCGATGTCTTCTCTACATAATGTAAAACATGTAATTGTCTTGAAATCATCAGCTCTTGCACACTCAGCAAACACACAAACACACACACACACAAACATTATCAAAGGTAAACAATTTGAATTGGAGTGTTTAAACTGGAGGACAGAACTTTTTGTTCTAGATTTTCAAATGTCCTCACAGCGTCCTCTTAAAATGACAAGGATCTATCTCAACTTTATGGCTGAACTGAGTTACACACTACACACTACATCTACAGGCCTTCTCCACTGTGTGTCAAAGTAGCAGATCAAGCGGACTGGGTGTATCAATAACTAAAATCAGACAAAAAACGTGTTTCTAAAAGCTATGAGCACATAAGACTTCGATCACCAATTTCTCATAAGTTGATGGAAGTGATTGAGAACCTTTTACAAATCTGCAGCTGTGGTATGGGCAGCAACCAATTAATTTCTCAGTTTTTAGGTTACATAAGTATGGATTAATTCCCTTGAAAGTTACCATGACTACCAAACCTGCAAATAACGATGAAAAAAGTATAATCAGGTGTGGGAATTCTCAGGACTTTTCCTGATTTCCAAAATCTTTTTTCCTAGGTAAACATTACAGTGTATTTTGTTTTCCTATACAAATTGGCCTTTGTGTATATTATATGCATTGCAGTTGGCAGTGACCCGTCAGGCCTACATCAAAAGTTCAGGACATTTTTTCTGTCAGTAATTCCCATCCCTGAATTACACATTACATGTATTTCTGCTATTGCTGTATGTTTTTACCTGTACTACTGACATTTGAATATGAAGCCTTGTTAATGGCCTTCCCCCCTTTTGATAAATTGTATACAAAAATTCTGCCACTATCAAACAGATTTTGGAAGTAGGCCCTACAACCAGGTTAAAACGCACCATTTAGTCATGAACTTTAGCGACCTGAGTTCTTGTTTGATCTATCTCCATTTTCTGAAAAACTGGACATCTTTGAGTATGTTGAGGGGATATGACAAATACACACTTTGAGCCTTGTTTAAAACTGCATTGTGGCACTTGCCAAGCTGTTTCAGTTTCCAATTATTCTACATCTGTGTCATTATTTCTAAAGCCACAAACGTTTAATGCCGAATTTCTTAGTTGTGCAAAAAGTGGAGTTGGAACAAACAAGAACTCTGCTTGTGGGAGGTTTTGTTCCTGCTTTCATTCAAACAAATCTCTCATCTCGTCTCTCCCATGGCAATAAAAATACAAAAACAAACGACCAACATTTAATTTTTCCATGCTTTTTATTTAACTCTCAACAAATTAACATTTCCTAAATGAAACTAGAATATGTGAGATATTACAATATCACATAAAATTTCAACACCTAGAAATGATAAAGAAAAGTGGTTCAACCCCCATTGTCCCATCCCTTTGCATTTTTAAACTGGCATTGTATATCACTGAACAACAACTGACTAAATTAGTGTGCACGCATATTCAGGCTGTAACTGTTTATGACACAGTAATAAAGCATAATTATGCCTACCCAACTGCAACATTAGTGGGAAGAAAATATCAGGAAATTTTAACAAGGAGAATATGGATCTACACATGGTTATTGTCATCTGCAGAGTACTAAACTTTTTACACAAGAAGATAACTTCCCTCTCCCTCCCAACTTTGATTACGCAGCAGAGCCCAAATGTTAAAGGAGTAAGGATTTTCTATGTTATGGGTCACACTGATCATTTAATTCTACACTAGGGAAGGACTAAAACAACAAATATTGAGTCAGACCTTACTTTGCATACTGTACTTAGCTGTTTCCAGCCCAATTGCCTGCACAACTTCTCTCAAACTTTGGTCACTGCTTCCAATGGCTCAAAGTCAGGATGAGTGTATATTGTGCACTATACTTATCTGTTTCCAGCCCAATTGCCTGCACAACTTCTCTCAAACTTTGGTCACTGCTTCCAATGGCTCAAAGTCAGGATGAGTGTATATTGTGCACAAACTGGCAAACTGCCTTGACTCAGTGTCACAGACAGATGTATACATACAATGTATGATACATACAGGGCTTTCATCATGAAGACAATTTGGTATGCAGGTCTGATATAATAAAATAAAAATATATAAAATAAATAATGAAATGATATAATAATAAAATAACTTTAACAATATAATAAATAAAATAGATAAATAATATAATAAAATAGAAATAATATAAATGATATAATAAAACAACTGATTTGGGGATTCTAATCTAACAATATGAATTAATTGGGCAGGGGGTCCTGATTAACATGAAAATAAGGATAAATAAATTCATGTATTCTTTAAATTTTATTTAACAGGTCTGGATAATTTACATTTCAAGAAGCTGAGTTAAAGTTTCAGTCAGGGAAAATATTCTGAAGTTTGGCCTCTTGCTGCACATCACCTTACAATTTACTTGACCGCCCCCTGTATAATTCATTGTCTGGTCTCCGAAATGTAGAAATTTCTGCACAAAAGAAATATTAAACTAAACTAATCTCCCCCAATTATGCCGACATTTCATTTTGTATGGTTTTCATAATCTTTCAATTTTGTATGTTAATCCCTAACCACTTGCAAAGATTAAGGTAATACATCAATCACAATCATTACATAAGCTTATTACATCCACTCACAGATCCATTACATGCATAGGAATTATTAAGTTTGAAAGTACATTAATTTATATATACAAATCACCTTTGACTAGACTTCACTGTACTCCGTATGATTTACTGACTAGATCCAAGATATGAATGCCAACAGTTTGCATATATGAAATCTTAGTAGGCTGTTCAGTGCATAGACCTACACAGTGTCCACTGCCTTACATATGTTGCGTGATGGGTTATCCAGACTATAACAGTGATAACTATTTCCTCACTGCTCTACACTAATGGTGCAAGTCATTTTTGACAATTTTGAGATATTAAGAAAAAAAAATTTCTGTCATTTGGTGACTTATGCCATTATGATTTAATTGGATTATTACATTTCTGTATTGACACTTTTCTTTTCTATAATATCTGATAGCCCTCATGCTCAGAAATGCAATAAAGTCTGAAGATATGCCATTAGCATAAAGCGGTAACGATTTGTTTCATACTGACATGATGGATATTCCATGAAGAAAGTGTCAATTTCTATCACATAGCAATATAAAATTAATCACATCAAGTTATACAGTTTGTATCAAGTTTCTATCCCAATCACCGACCAATTGTGAAGATCATCAACCACAGTCACTTTATCAATCACATACAATACTGCCGTGCCACGGAAGAGCAACATAGCCGACCATATGGCCTTTTTTTTTTACTTCTATTGTCTCGATGAGCTCTTTTTTACACAATTTGTTTATGAAATTTTTTGAAATAAGTGCATATGTCGCTCTGCCTTTGCATGGCAGAATATATCAGTCACAAGTATCAATCAAACAATACATCAGTCACACTTTTCCATCGTACAGAATACATCAATCACAAGTATCAATCACATGCAATGCGTCAGTCACAAGTATCAATCACACACAATACACCAGTCACACTTATCAATCACACACAATACACCAGTCACACTTATCAATCACACACAATACACCAGTCACACTTATCAATCACACACAATACACCAGTCACACTTATCAATCACACACAATACACCAGTCACAATTACCAACCACACAGAATACACCAGTCACAATTACCAACCACACAGAATACATCAATCTCAATTACCAACCACACAGAATACATCAATCACAATTACCAACCATACAGAATACATCAATCTCAATTACCAACCACAAACACAATACATCAATCACACTTTTCCATCACATACAATACATCAACCACACACAATACTGTAATCCCATATATCAGTCACACAGAAAACATCACATGCAAACTACAGTATTATTTAACAAATTATGCATAAGAATTACTCAAATTATAAAGTCCACTTGCTTGTGAAAGTAATTTTCCTGATTATTTTACATTTTAGGCATCCCAATTGTGTCCACATTTTGAAACAGAACTGATATAAATTTACATCACCTGTAAGTGACAGCTCAGACAGCCTCTCCCCCCTTCTCTTTTCCACCCCATTAAAAAAGAAAAAAGTTCTATCAATTCAAGATCAATCAACCAAAGAAAAAAAAACAAAACACAAACCCACTATATTTCACCATTATATTCAGTACAATTTTTCTCTCCCCCCCCTCCCCTCCCTATTTGCCTTCTTAGGTTAATGCCTGCAAAGAATTTTGATAAATATCTAATGACCTGCATGTGTCAACATTTACGCACTGATACTTGGTTGAGATCTTGCTCTCCGATTTTACAAACTTATCTCCTATAGCATTTCACAACCGAATTTATGCGAGTTGTCAATATTCTCTGCTTTGAGCATTTAATCTCACACCAGGTGAGAACAATTCCGTTGTTTAACGCAGTTTCATCTCCAGCACAAACTATCTCTGTGAATCAGGTGGAAATTTAAAACAAAAATGAAATAAAAGATAAATCATCAGGACCAAAAATTTCAATGAAAATAATGAACATTTTGTCCATGCCAGCTCTAACATGTGTCAGGAAAAAGTTTTATTCCAGCATTTTCAGGTTTTAATCTCCCCTTAGAAATGAAATATATTGTCCTCATCAGATGCGATTAGATCAATTATGATTTTTAAACAAAACAAAAAAAATGCCTACGTCAGTTAAGGATGTTGTACGTGTTCTGCAACATCCTGGTTTTTCTGTTCTTAGGTTACATTCAAGGTTCTGTGCACTGTAGCGTTTGCATTCCCCTGTCTTGGATTTGAAAGCCTAATATTTAAATTACTCATGTCTATCATTAGCCCTATTTTGCAGTCTTAATTTCCATGGCAGGATAAACACTGGATATTCTATACTTGTACGTCAATTTTAGCATTATCGTTATTGCATTCATAGTTTACAGTGTACACTCCATTGTTCAGGTGAAAGAAAATTTACCATTTTTGACATTTCTCTAATCACTTGCCAACATCTGAATCAGTGAACGACTGGACACAAAAATCTATGTGTCAAACTCCAACAGAATTAAATTCCAACTTGTCAAACTCCATAATCTATATATGAACAGACTCAAAGGAACTGGCAGGTCAAAGAACCAGCATCAATACCATTATGACAACTTTTGCATCAAACTTCTCAAAAAGACACATCCAACCCGAACCTACAGAAATTTACAAGAAGAATTACCACTGACCAATGCTAAAAACGAATTATTCTCTCCTCCTAAAAACAACTTCAAAGCACGGCACTGACCATCCTCTATGCCAGAAAAACTTTAAAAGCAAAACCGGCCAACCGTAAAACCACAGACTATAAAATGCGCATCCAACGACACCTAAAAGCACCATGATCTTAAATTAGAGTTAAAAACACTTCTCTATATACAGCAAATCTTAGAAAATAAATCACAGATGAAATGGTACTGCTAGTCTAAATGAACATAATTCACAGCCTATTCAACGTCTCTATCCTTTAAGACAATATCTGCATAACCAGTTGTAACCTGCGAGAATTCACATCTGAACCAATGGAAGTGCACACTGCAAAAAAGCGTAAACAATTTTGTATCCCTGACATCCAGTGTTATCCTGCAGCACCCCCTCACCCCCTGGAAATGTCTCACCTTTTGCTTATGCTTCAAGTGCTTCTCCCCCCTTTTTCCCCCAAAGTTTGTGTTTACATTATTAAATCAGCTTATCTACTGGCAATCATGTTTCCTGTTGTCACAACACTATAGAAATTAAAGTGCAAACATTCAGTAACCTAAACATGTGCATGTAGTATATCTTAACCTGTCAGAAAACCATTACGACTGATGAGGACAATGTTCAGTATGTTTATTACAAGAATAAAAATAAAGTTACATTTGACGACCCCAAACCTTTCTAGGTTACATTAATCATTCATAACTTACAACAAATTTCAGACTTTTGAGATTTCCAGTGTTTCAAATTTACTTTGTTCCCAGTTCCAATTTGACCTAAATGTTTTAGCAGATCACACCACTGGCTTATAAAGATGCGAATCAGTTTTTCCTCAGACATGTAGATAAATAATCCACATGATAACTGGTGAACCACGAGACACTGGATAATGTTATCAGAAACTGTTCTCAAGTTTCTATCATACAGGGTTTAACACATGCAGGACACTGAGTATTTCTGTTCCCACTAGCATTATGAAATAGTGCTGCACTTATGTGGACAATTTTTATGAGTGAACAATGACATCAAACCAATGGAAATGCCTCCTGAATTTCTGAAACTGCAACATATAAACCTGTGAATACATAATATACATATCAATAAGCATTCCTCAAGAAGAATAGAAATTGAAATGAAAAAGAAAGTTAATTATAAAATTACGGCAGAATATTTTCTATAAATAATTTCATCCACACAACATTAAGACAAAAATACAATAAGAAGAGGAAAAGGACAAGAAGGAGAGACAGAAGAGAAAGAGAGAATAGGAAAGAAGGAGAACCCTACCAGCGGCACCCGCCAACCTCCCACGTGACACTGGTAACATACACAACACACAACACATTTCATATCAAGCAATAGCATACAATGGTAACATTGTAACTGCTCCAATGAATGAGATGTTAGCTCATCTATAGCAACTCTAATGAAACAGATGTTGGATACATTATACAGATCTACATGGACACATAGTATTTACACAGCTCTTCAACTGCAACTTGAAACAATATTTTAACATTTCATGTACATCTTGCAATGAAGACCATCATACATAATGCAGTGCTCTCCCACCCCCCCCCCCCCTTCCCATTTTGTTAATTTCCGGCAAGATTTATCAAAAGAAACTCCCATAATTAAACAATACTGAAAATAATCAGATCCCAAAATACAGCAAAATTAACCCCAATCTCCCCCCCCCCCCCGCCCCCCCAAAAAACAATATCAACCCCAATATCCCCCCCCCCACCCCCCAAAAATACAGCAAAATCAACCCCAAATCCCCCACCCCCAAAAAATACAGCAAAATCAACCCCAAATCCCCCACCTCCCAAAAGAAATACAGCAAAATCAATCCCAAATCCCCCACCTCCCAAAAGAAATACAGCAAAATCAACCCCAAATCCCCCACCCCCCAAAAAATACAACAAAATCAACCCCAAATCCCCCACCTCCCAAAAAAAATACAGCAAAATCAATCCCAAATCCCCCACCTCCCAAAAAAAATACAGCAAAATCAATCCCAAATCCCCCACCTCCCAAAAAAAATACAGCAAAATCAATCCCAAATCCCCCACCTCCCAAAAATAATACAGCAAAATCAACCCCAAATCCCCCACCTCCAAAAAAAATACAGCAAAATCAATCCCAACCACCCACCCCCACCCTTTTTTTCTGCCAGATTTATCAAAAGAAATTACCACAATGAAACAATACTGCAAGTCATTGAGTTCTACAAAACTACAGTAAAATCATCATTCTATCTATATACACAGGTCCAACAGATTCAAATGGTCAGCACATTTTGTCTATGACAATAACTGTTTTGTTTTCCTATTGTTTAGAACTGAAATCATACCTACCTACCCCCCTCCCCCCACCCCCACTGTTTCATACCCAGGGTTTCATAACACCTTTTCTCCTTTCTTTGTGTGTCAAATTTAATTAAGTTCTATACCGCATGTAAGTTTGGCAGTTGGCAGGCTTTCACCGACCTAATGTGTTCAATACCTGTAACACTACTTCATATCCTCCAATCTAGTCACTCTTTAAGCTGCTGGCTTCAAATATTTACATTTCAGCTTTCTTATTAATATTGCAAGTCAATCCATACTTGTAATAAGTTGTTGGCTTCAAATAGTTACATTTCAGCTTTCTCATTAATACTCCAAGATAATCCATACTTGTAACACTACTTGGTATACTTCTCTATTCTAGTCACTGTGTATACTAAGTTGTTGGCTTCAAATAGTTACCTTTCAGCTTTCCCATTAACATTGCAAGTTAATTCATACTTGTAATACTTGGTATCCTTCTCTAGTCTAGTCACTCTGTATACTAAGTTGTTGGCTTCAAATATTTGCACTCTTTCATTACTTATGCAAGTTAACATTATTGCACTTCATTCAAAGTCTTCCCTTAGTAAATTTATTTTTACACTTTTGACTTGGTCACATTTTTGTTTTCTCTTCTATATCTTAAATTTGGTCAGTTTGCTAAAAAATATGGAGCTTAAGCCCCATAACCTTTAACAAGAATGTAACAAAAAACAAACAAAAAACTCCACAATGAATGGATCAAATCGTATTTCACTTGGCAAAGATGGCATTCTGTGGCATAACTAAATACAAAATCTATTATGTCTTCAGCTGATGATCTGAAGGTTCCATTGTCTTCCACATGAATTTTGAAAAAATACAAAAAATAAAAACAACCTACACTTGGCACCAAATGGATTGAATTGACTAAATCTCAGATGGCCATGATGGTATTCTATCTTCATAGGTGCCAATGCACTAGTTCTAAATATTTCCAAATGCTCGGGTTGATAAATTAATGTCTGTACGCTTTATACAAAGTCTCTCCTCTGTAAATTTTTACACTGTTTTCTCTTCTGCCTTTCAAATTTGGTCAGAGTTTGCTACAAACATGGCTTAACTGCGGCAAAACTAAGCACGAAGTCTATGTCCCCAGCTGATTGTCTGCTTAAGCTACATCATCTTTAATGAAAACTTACTAAATTTCAGTGGGCAATGATGGTATTCTATCCTCATAGGTGAGAACGCACTAGTTATAAATACTTCCAAATGCTCAGGTTGATAAATTAATGTCTCCACACTTCATCCAAAGTCTCTCCTCTGTAAATTATTTTTACATTTGACTCTTCTGTCTCTTAAATTTGGTCAGAGTTGGCTATAAATATGACTTAACTGTGGCAAAACTAAGCACAAAGTCTATGTCTGCACCTGATTGTCTGCTTGAGCTACATCACCTCTTACCAGAACTTTAAAAAAAAAGGAAAAAAAACAAGCTTTGCAACCAACAGCTTAAATTTACCAACTTTCAATTGGCAAAGAGGACCTCCTGTCTTGACAGGTGCAAATATACTGGTTTTATATTGTAGTCATTAAAGACTGTCAGTAAAATGACACTTCGAAAATATGGATCAAGTTTACTAAATTTCAGTTGGCAAAGATGGCATTCTTTCTGTCTTGACAGGTGCAGGTACACTGGTTTATATATTATAATAACTAAACATTGTCAGCAAACTGACACACTTTGAAACAATTTCCTAAATTTCAACTGGCAAAGATGGCTTCCCATCTTGATATAAACAAGTACACTGGTTCTAAACATTTCCAAATGTTCATGCTGATAATTTCCACACAGACACAACAACTAGCATGCTAACTATTGACTCCTGATTGCTCGTTTAAAGAAAGAAATATCTCTGGCTGTGTAACATTAAGAGTAATCTGCTCAATATCATTAGTTTCAACACCGCCTCGTCTCCCTTTCTTTCTGCATAAAACAAATGTTGAACTTACAAATTTAAGAAAACCATACATTTGTAGAAAGACAAAATCCTGGAAAGAAGTTCATTTCGAGCGTTAACTTTTTGAAAAGCCCCAAATAGTATCTTTCATCTCAACTGTTTCATTATCTGTGCAGTATTTCATTGCCAAATCTTGAAAGACAATATCTCACTATCTTAAGATGAACACACCATGTTCCAGTATTACACCAGTCACAAAATTTGAAGTTCCTTGACATGCAAACTGTGCAGCTGATCAAGGAAATGTGAATAACATGCTTGGGGGGCACATGCAGGTTAGTAGTTGGTAAAGAGCTCGGATCATTCATGTATTTCTCCCTTTCAGTGGTGGAATTTGCCTTTTTACTGACACCAAGTCGACTTCTACAGCTAATTAATACACAATCAAAGCTATCCGAGCCCTTTCTTGTATTAGAACATTATGGAACATTAAATCTTGTGACTGGGCAATACTGACTTTCTTTGTGCCTGTCAATTAGCACAGAAATTGCTGTTTACAGTGGTAATTTCACAAAGTTGAGATGAGATATAATACATTCATTATCTGAATTACAATTTAATCTGACCCCAATATTATATATATTCTGTTTGTGAAATAAAAAAAACTTAAATTTTAATTTTTCATTTTTTTTTTTTAAATCAAAGAACTTTTATATGAAATTGTCCTACAGCAATGCTTAAAATTAAAAACAGCTGTGATGTGCTCTACACAGTTCACTGACAATGTTCAGCTACTATAAAATAAAGAGAATTTGGTTGACAATTAAAATGGCAAATGAGCTTATTTTATTACCATTTAAATTGTGGGCAAATTTTTTTACTGAGGTGAATGCCATCTTTACACAATGTTATACTGCTGGTTCACTGAACTGACAAAGATCAAATACCTACAACAACTTTTTCTGACTGCCTCACAAATTTATCAACATCCTATCTGTATATATCAGAAAATTTGGAACATGTGTTTTATGAACTCATTTGGCCAAAACTATTTACCATTAACCAAAATTACCAATCCTTAAGAGCATTCATTATCTGCTCCAATTCCCAGTTACATTCACTTATGCAGTTTCTCTGGATTTTTCTTTACTTCTTTAAATCACCCACTTGGGGGAGGGGGTGCTGCATTGTTATTTCATCTTGACCCCCCCCCCCCCCTCCCCTCTCAATATTCATTTTCTTTTTCTGACTGCCTATTTATAATCACTGGAGGGGAGACTTACTCTATTTTTTTGCCTCAACTTCTCTTCATGTTTTTTTCTTTCTGCTCCCCAGGAGGGGAGTACTTACGCTTATTCTATTTTTTTCTTGACTTCCCCTCCTCGGGAGCCTACGATAAATATTTGTTTTCTATGAAATCTACTGCCCTGGAGGGGAGTGCTACACTTTTTTTTTTCTTGACTTCCCCTCCACGGGAGTGAACATATCTCTTTTTCTTTTTGCTCCCCAGGAGGGGAGTACTTACGCTTATTTTTTTTTTCTTGACTTCCCCTCCTCGGGAGCCTACGATAACTATTTGTTTTCTACAAAATCTACTCCCCTGGAGGGGAGTGCTACACTTATTATTTTTTTTTCTTGACTTCCCCTCCACGGGAGTGTACATCTTATCTCTTTTTCTTTTTCTTGCTGCTCCCCAGGAGGGGAGTACTTACGCTTATTTTTTTTTTTCTTGACTTCCCCTCCTGGGGAGCCTACGATAAGTTTTCTATAGTCTACTCCCCTGGAGGGGAGTACTACACTTTTTTTTTTTTTTTCTTGACTTCCCCTCCACGGGAGTGTACATCTTCATTCCTTTTTTTTTTTTCTTTCTGCTCCCCAGGAGGGGAGTACTAACGCTTATTTTTTTTTTTTCTTGACTTCCCCTCCTCGGGAGCATACGATAAACACTGTTTTCTACAAAATCTACTCCCCTGGAGGGGAGCACTACATTTATTTATTTTTTTTCTCGACTTCCCCGCCAAGGGAGTGTTTCTCTTTCTCATAAATACATCTGCTTTCCCACTCGACTTCCCAGGAATGGGGCAGTTCATTTTTGAACACACCAAGAACATGCCATGTCTCTGGTCAATGTTCCACGCCATCAGCATCTGTCAATTTTCTTTTCCCAAACAGTAGCGTTTTCTCTAATCTCTCCATCCAGTCAGTGTTCCTGAACTTCCTGCCCCCCATCTCCCGAACATCCACCCCCAATCTTTATATCTTCCTCCAGCAAAGGGCCAGTTCACTCCAGCTTTTTTGCAGCTGTTCAAGTCTTCCAGATGCCTGGTTCTACATTTTACAGTAAGGAGTTTGCACAAAAAAAACAAAAAAAACCCTCCCAAAAAAAAACCCTCTTTTCGTCCCCTCTTCAGCCTATTCAAAATATTTGTTATCTAGTGCCACCATTGGATAATGTTCGCCATCGGAATGGGCAAAGAGTTTCGGGCGCCAGGGCAACTCTTGACTTGCCGATGGTAGAACATTCCAGATCGATTATCTTTGAAGGTCCGGGTCTGGGCCCCACCGATAGACAAAAAAATCGGGTAACCGCCGTCGACAACCTTTCCTTCCTTAATAGCTCCCCATTCTTATGCCAGATGAGGTCTCTTACAGGCACATAACTAATTTTCTGACAATAAATGAACCGGCAACTCTTGTAGTATGGACTATAGCAGACTAGTTTCAATAGAGTGAAAGATATATACACATTTAGTTTGAGTGACAGATATATGTACATGTAGATTAAGTGAAATATGTATATTTATATACATGTAGACAGATATATACAATAGATAGGTACAGAGAGAGAGAGAGAGCAAAAGTTATATATACATATTGACAGAGAAAGAAAAAAGAGAGGAGAGATATACATGTATATACATGGAGACAGAGATAGAAAGAAAGAGCAAAGGATATATACAAAGATAGATGGCGGAGGAAAGAGAAAATGAGTGCTAATCTGCCAGTACAGTTGCCTACTGAAGTATGTTTACTCCAACTCATTCGATTCAGAAAAATCACTCGATCCTAAACACCTAAAGAACCAAGATTGTCAGAAAATTGTTTACGTCCCTGTATCCTGTGCTACATGCAAGGGACAGGGCAACACAGAAACAACAGAGTCACACACAACTACATACTTGACCACAACCACAAACAAGGGAACCTCGCTGGACAATGGGTCACTACAAATAATCGACCACTATGGTGAGAATTTCAAAATTTTGAGAAAAAGCAACAACAAAAAACCCAGACCAAATCAAGAACAAACTTTACAAAGCCAAACCAAGGTCCAAATCAAGAAAAATTATCTTACAAATCCCAATTTACAGAAAATGACTATGGCTATTTCCCATCAGTAATTGAAGGCCCAGCTCTTGTTGAATTTCCATTTTTTTGCACCCTTTTCCTCCACAGAACATTTTTTTTGTCCCTCCTATTTAAATTTTTGTGCTCACCCAGAGCACAGAGTCTGTTCTATTTCAATCTTTGCTCACCCAAGGCACAATTCTCAATTGTGCCTTCCCTATATCAACAGCCCAGTAGACTCGGAGATTTTCTCCCCTCTGATTACATCTGGTAGTTTGGCCATCTCATTAACCTGACCCTAGTCAATGTACCTCGCCATCATCAACTATCAGCTTGTCTTTCTTTCATGGTCATCAGTTCTGACAATGTTTCCCCTTTTCCTTGCCACACCCTTTTGAGTTTGTACCTATTTCTTTCCTCTAAGTTCACCTCAATCTCTTTCACTTGCCTTGTCAATGAAGGATCTATTCATCCTCATTCTGGCCTTTCAACTAAAGCTCAAACACAGCCTGTCTTGGCTGTTTGTCAACTTTATTCTCTTTCTCATAAATATATCTTTCTGCTTTCCCACTCCACTTCCCAGGAATGGGGCTGTTCATTTTTTAACACACCAAGAGCATGCCGTGTCTCTGGCCAATGCTCCTCTTTTCCCAAACAGTACCGTACAACTTTTGTCAGTACACTTTTCCACCGGTTTCTTTTTTTTTTTTTGCCTCTGGCTGACATTCACACTTGGATAGCTAAATGGTTTCACTCAGTATGCATCTCATAATTATTAAATGTTTTCAGCCTATGTTGTAATACTCCAGATTTCTATTCAATTTCAGGGAAACTGACTAGTTTTTCAAACTCCAACCAAATTTAAGTGTACATACATGATAACCTGATGCCAAAACATTTAATCTCTTATGTCCAGCCTTCACACATATTTCTTTTGATTTAAAGTTCTACAAAAACTAATTTCTTTTTCAAAACTCTGACCAAATATAAGTGAAGATAACCTCCAGGGTATTTCTTAACAAATGTTCCGTAAAAATGCTTTTTGGTATGGGAGCCAGGCTAATGTTTGAATTCCTGAACTTGAAATGAATTTCTTTTCACATCTTTTCCAAAAACTAGTCTACAATCCAAAACAAGACTTAAGAATTCCTACCCTGGAGGTGCTGGGTGTAGGATCCTGTGAAACTTAGTTATTTTCTGTTTCATTTTGATAAAACTGTCCTTATGGCTGAAACATCTATCTGGACAATTTTCACAGGATCCTTTGATGGTACTGCCCAGCTCAGTTGACAGACACAGGATAGTACCATTTACTGTCATTAATGGTAGCCGTGAAGGCTGCAGATGTATCAAATTAGTTCAGTTGAATATGGACAAAAGATTTCAAACTTAGAAAAATTTCATCAAGATTTGGGAACCATAGATGAGACTGAACCATGGTTGACTACAAAAAATCCTGCATTTCAAATTTGAACATTGTTTGCCTAAGCAACATAAAGCCAATATTATAAGTGTTTGTACTCATGAGCGCAGTTTTTTTTTTGAATTGAAAGACCAGAAGAGAACACTTTGGACTCCATATAACTTTGTGCATTACAAAATTGTGTTTACAGTTACTGATGAAGTTAAAATCGTGCTGAGTTTCAAGAGAGAACTACCCTTTATGGTAGTTCTACCTATGCAATCTCAGATTAATTTAAGATATGGAAAGAAATAGCATCTCCTACCCTTCGTTTGGAACACACATTTGCCTTGCCTTCTTTGTTAAGTTGTAACCATTTATTCCTTTGAAAATAGTGACATGCTGTCCATGGCAGCTCTACCATGTGTCAGGAAAAAGTTTACCCCAAGATTTTCAGGTTCCAATTTCCGCTCAGAAATGGCACAATAAATTTCCACATCTGTTAGTACGGTGACTGACACACCTATGAATCTGATGCCATAACATTAGAAAGCTACTCATTGAAACTTCCACCCTATTATCATCACTATCCGCGTATTCACTGTATTAAATAAATTCTTTAAATTTACTAATTATTTCTGTTCTATCAGTCAGAGATAAAGTTATCAGTCTGAAGTTAGATAATGTCTCATTTATTTTGAGTTTGAACCTTTAAATCTATACTATGACCAGCTATCTTCATCTCATTCTATTTATATACATGAGCAGTTTTGTCCTCAAACATTTTCAGCTCCACTGACTGCCTTTTCCCAGCTGCAAAACATGCATGCGATATCTGTTTCAATTTTTTTTTTTAAGAAACCCATGGTGAATTTATAAACTCAAAATGCACTTTCCCCATCAACAATGTTTAGGATGATAATGTCACTGTTACCCTGCTTTTTCAGATTCCTGTATGGTCAAAATATTGGGAACCACTAAATACCCTAAATACTTTTTTTTTTAAATTTAAAAAATGCTGATGACTGAATCTGATGGACCTTTGTGGTGGTTGTTTGCAAATTCTGGCCTAAGAACCATTTCATATCAAGAGTATAACAGCACCCACAGCTGGTTTAGCCTGTCATCTTGTGTAAAAATTCCTGTGGTAACTTCATATGGTTAACAACCACCTCATGGTCACATAAGTAAGCCCGATATCAACTTTACAACGTGGATAAAAGTTGCTAATATCAAGTTCTCTTCCTGACCATTTTCGTTTATGGTAAATGGTTTAACCTCTCGAGTGAATAGTCCATGATCAAATTTACATAACAAAATATAAAACAAAAAAAACTAATAAAATCCCATCATAATAAACGTACTGTCGAAATCTTGAATCCTGAGAAAATTGCTATCCTGCTCCATTCATAACAGTTGCAAAATGTCTTGGCTGAATGGCGCCATACAAAAGTCATTTGTTAAGCTTCTGTACTTCTAGGCAGTAAAGTGACTGTACATTGCCAAAATACATTTAGGCACAAAACTGCCTGAATAAATTGCTACTACAAAATCCAGATCTAGTGATGTTCTCAGCTGCTTACACCACACTTGTACTGAGTACATGTGATTCACTATTAAAATTTTGTTAAAATCCAGATCAAGTGATGTTCTTAGCTGCTTTGCTCCCATGTCTTTGTTGCATTGTGGTAATCTTAGATTGAAAGAGTTCTGTACTTACTAATGCCATTTTCACATTTTTCAGGCATCAAGGAGCAATCTCTCACACTGTAGTAGCTGACAGGCTGACTGGGGTTGATCACGTCACCAATGCAGGTTTGGAAAGGTACCTTCTGGTGAATTCGTTTGGTGCCAAGAGTACAAATCTCATAGTCATAGACAAGTGGTGTGTGTGGCTCACTTTCAGTTGTCTGACAACTGCCTGTGCAAGAAAACAGAGCAAAGAAAAAATGTATAAAATGTTTTGCACTTAAATTATTAAATTATGGTTATGAATTGAAAAGTTTACTTTTATTCACCTTTCTTTTCAACAAAACAGTTATTGGATCATCAAATACAGGTTATGTACATAATGAAATGGAAAGACTAAAACTAGTCTAAATATAATGGTGCTGTTATATTATTACTAATATTAGGAAAACTTGGAGACTAAAACGTTTGGAAATTCCAAAGAAATAGATTTCTAGTCCTTTTTCAAGTCTGTCTAAGAAAAGACATTCATTCTGATTGTCAACTGCCAAAAGTTTATCTGGCTAAATTCTACAGTTTGAAGGAAGTAGATCTAGACGACTACAAATTCCGGAACTAGTGATGTTCTCAGCTGCTTACACCACTATTAAAATTTTGTAAAAAGCTTGGATCAAGTGATGTTCTTAGCTGCTTTGACACAAGCCTTTGAAATTAGTAGTGATCTTAAATTAAAAAATCCAAATCATGTGATGTTCTTAGCTGTTTTGACACAAGCCTTTTGAGTTGAGTTGTGATCTATAATTAAAAAATCCAGATCAAGTGATATTCTCAGCTGTTTTGCTGAAACGTCTTTGTTGAGTTGTGATAATCTTAGACTGAAAGAGTTCTGTACTTACTGATGCCATTTTCACATTTTTCAGGCATCAAGGAGCAATCTATCACACTGTAGTAGCTGTCAGGCTGACTGGGATTGATCATGTGACCAATGCAGGTTTGGAAAGGTACCTTCTGGTGAATTCGTTTGGTGCCAAGAGTACAAATCTCATAGTCATAGACAAGTGGTTTGTGTGGCTCACTTTCAGTTGTCTGACAACTGCCTGTGCAAGAAAACAAAGCAAAGAAAATATAAATAATGTTTTGCAATTAAATTATGGTCATGAATTAAAAAGTTTGCTTTTATTCACTTTTCTTTTCAACAAATCAGTTATTAGATCATCAAATACAGGTTATGTACATTATGAAATGGAAAGACTAGATCTAGGCTAAATCTACCGGTTCTGTCCCATTATTAGGAAGACTTGGAGGCAAACTTGTGGAAATGCCGAAGAATTAGATTTCTAGTCCCTTTTAAGTCTCAGTCTAAGAAAAGACATGCATTCATTCTCAATTTCAACTGTCAAAACTTTTTCTGGGTAAATTTTACAGTTTGAAGGAAGTAGATCTAGACCACTACAGATTCCGGAACCAGTGGTGTTTCTCACCTGCTTTGACACGCCTTTGAATTGAGTAGATGTGATTCAGTATTAAAATTTTGTAAAAATCCAGATCAAATGATGTTCTTAGCTGCTTTGACACAAGCCTTTGAACTAAGTAGTGATATAAAATTTAAAAATCCAGATCAAGTGATGTTCTTAGCTGTTTTGACACTGTCTTTGCTGCGTTGTGATAATCTTAGATTGAAAGAGTTCTGTACTTACTGATGCCATTTTCACATTTTCCAGGCATCAAGGTGCTGTCAGGCTGATTGGCTTTGACCATGTGACCAATGCAGGTTTGAAAAGGTACCTTCTGGTGAATTCTTCTGAGGTCAAGAGTATGAATCTCATAGTCATAGACAAGTGGTGTGTGTAGCTCACTTTCAGTTGTCTGACAACTGCCTGTGCAAGAAAACAAAGCAAAGAAAATATGTATGAAATGTTTTGCCCTTAAATTATTAAATTATGGTCATGAATTGAAAAGTTTACTTTTATTCACCTTTCTTTTCAACAAAACAGTTATTGGATCATCAAATACAGGTTATGTACATTATGAAATGGAAAGACTAAAACTAGTCTAAATCTAATGGTGCTGTCATATTACTAACAAGATTGACCTACCGGGCATTGCCCGGAATAAACAATGATGTGCTCCTTCTCTCTCTCTCTCTCTCTCATATAAAAGTAATAAACTACAGTCTTGCTTCAGAACTCATGCGCACCAGAACACTACGCACCAAACTGAACGCTTGAACTTTGGCAACTTTGCTAGATTTATAAAAATCGCGAAACGATATGGCGGAACGAAAAATATCGCGCGGTGAAAAAGAATGAAAACACGCTAGGAGAAATTAAATGAACTATATTTAGTTTTATTTTTAGAAATTCGTTGCAATATTTAATCTGCAGTCAGATATCGTAAAAACCTAGTAATACTCGTTCTGTCTGAGCACAGAAAATTTCACGATTTTACATCCAGCCGTTTTTATACCTATAGAGCACAAAGTTTCAAAGTCTTCACTTATATATATAGATATTAGGAAAACTTGTAGACTAAAACTTGTGGAAATTCCAAAGAATTAGATTTCTAGTCCCTTTTTAAGTCTCAGTCTAAGAAAAGACATTCATTCTCGATGTCTTTCTGGGTAAATTTTACAGATTCAAGGAAGTAAATCTAGACGACTACAAATTCCGGAACCAGTGATGTTATCTGCTTTGACACACCTTTGAACCAACTACATGTGATTCACTATTAAAATTTTGTCAAAAACCTGGATCAAGTGATGTTCCTAGCTGCTTTGACACAAGCCTTTGAAATGAGTGGTGATCTATAATTAAAAAATCCAAATCAAATGATGTTCTCAGCTGTTTTGCTCTAATGTCTTTGCTGCATTGTCATAATCTTAGATTGAAAGAGTTCTGTACTTACTGATGCCATTTTCACATTTTTCAGGCATCAAGGAGCAATCTCTCACACTGTAGTAGCTGTCAGGCTGACTGGCGTTGACCATGTCACCGATGCAGGTTTGGAAAGGTACCTTCTGGTGAATTCTTCTGACATCAAGAGTACAAATCTCATTGTCATAGACAAGTGGTGTGTGTGGCTCACTTTCAGTTGTCTGACAACTGCCTGTGCAAGAAAAAGCAAAGAAAAAATGTATAATGTTCTGCAATTAATTATGGTCTTGAATTAAAGTTTACTTTTATTCACTTTTAAGTACATAATGAAATGGAAAGACTAGATCTAGGCTAAATCTACCAGTACTGTCCCATTTTTAGGAAAACTTGGAGACAAACTTGTGGAAATGCCGAAGAATTAAATTTCTAGTCCCTTTTCAAGTCTCAGTCTAAGAAAAGACATTCATTCTCAATGCCAACTGTCAAAAAGTTTTTCTGGGTAAATTTTACAATTTGAAGGAAGTAGATCAGACGACTACAAATTCCGGAGCTAGTGATGTTCTTAGCTGTTTTGACACACCTTTGAATTGAGTACATATGATTCACTATTAAAATTTTGTAAAAATCCAAATCAAATGATATTCTTAGCTGCTTTGCTCCAATGTCTTTGTTGCATTGTGATAATCTTAGATTGTAGAGGATTATCATTTATTATGTATGTTCTTGTATCTAGTATTTCAGCTTTGCACCATAACGCACCATTCAAGGATTCCTTGATCGGTGACGTAGTACACAAAATAATGGCAGTTACAGACCGCAAGTTCATAATCCTTTGAAGACTGTTTATTTCATTGCTGTTAATAAACGAATCATTTCAATTTAAAGAGCAAAGACTCTGTAGTCATTTATGAAATAAACAGAACGGAATGTCAAACCCAGAGAACGCACATCAGTCTACAGAGATCAAATGCCCTGCCCCCAGTTGCACAGCGTCATGGCCATCGTCCCTAGCTGCTGAAGTCCTGGTGCGGTTGTTGGACCTTCACGAGCGTACAGCTCATCCGGTCACTGCACACACACCCCATGCCACAGGGGCCAAGACAGAAAAAGTAAGGAGGCCGTCAATATCTGCTTCGGGTACCAGCGAAGAGTGGGCTTACTTCGTTCAACGATGGACCGACTACAAACAGGCCACTAAACTCTCTGGCCCGGACATCATATTCCAACTGCTCGAGTGCTGTGACGATGTTCTCAGGCGAGACCTCACACGAAGCTTCAAATCCCTCACATCAAACGACGAGCCCAAACTCCTCCAGCTCATCAAGTCCCTGGCAGTGCGCCAGGAGAATGTCATGGTGGCACGGCTTGAACTGCAGCAGATGAAACAAGACAGGGATGAACCAATAAGGGCTTTCTCGGCTAGATTAAAAGGACAGGCCAGCATTTGTCAATACTCGATCGGTTGCGGGTGTGGTGCCCATATCAGCTACAGCGACCAAATGGTTAGGGACACAATCATTGTCGGCCTGGCAGATGATGACATTCGCCTGGATGTGTTAGGACAGGCTAACCAGGACATGACGGTCGAGGAGACCATTCGGTATGTGGAAGCAAAAGAAAGTGGGAAGCGCTCGGCTGGACGCATCAGACCGTCTCCAGTCCCATTAGCAGTTGATGCCACCAGCACATACAGACAGTATGAAAAGAGAAAGTTTCAAACCCGCCCACCGGATAAAAAACCTAACACTCCTCCATGTGGCCATTGCGGCAAAACTGGCCATGGCCGAAGACAACAAGAACGAATGGCTCACTGCCCGGCCTACAACCACACATGTACCAAATGTGGTTTACTCCACCACTTTGAAAGTGTATGCAGGAAATCCAAGAAACCACAAAACGATTCAGCGACTGCGGTATTCGAGTCCCTTTGCACAATCTACGACGAGACACCCTCAGAGCACATGGCCGAATCCATCTCCCTTGATCATCATATCTATGACTCTATACAAGACTTGTGGAAAAGACGGCCCTCTGACCCCCAACCCACCATCATGATCAGCGTTCAGGCGCTCCCAGAAGATGCTGTGGACTTGGGAATCAAACCCACCTTTGAGCTTGCATCAAAAACAGTCAGGTCACCTGCTGTGGCAGACACAGGATGCCAATCCTGCCTCGCCGGGACCACGTTGCTTCACCAACTTGGTCTGACCAAGAGCCATCTACTTCCCACTACTATGAGGATGAAGGCAGCAAATACAGAGCCCATCGGCATCATAGGTGCGCTTGTCCTCCGCATAACCGGCTACAAAAGAGGGAAAGAACCATGCACAACCCGCCAAATAGTGTACATTACAGAGTCAACAGAAAAAATATTTTTATCCATGGAAGCGTGCATTGCCCTAGGTCTACTGTCTACCAACTTCCCTTCAATTGGCTCAACCTCCAGTTTGGAGAATGAAAATCAAGACAACCCTGGCACCACTGATCAATGCAGATGCCCTCTACGACAAGCTCCTCCAACTGTTCCAAAATCCCTTCCCTTCCCCGCCACAGAGGAAAACAGGGAAAAACTAGAACAGTGGCTGTTGAAACATTACAAAAGCAGCACATTTAATGTGTGTGAACATCAGCCCCTACCCATGATGTCAGGCCCTCCAATGAAAATCATGATTGACCCAGATGCCAAGCCTGTGGCATACCATAATCCCATCCCAGTACCAGTTCACTGGCAAGATGAAGTAAAAGCTGGTTTGGATCAAGACGTACAACTCGGGGTAATCGAACCTGTCCCTGTGGGCACACCGGTAACATGGTGTCATCGCATGGTCATATGCGCTAAGAAGTCTGGCAAGCCACGGCGCACGGTCGACTTTCAGGCTCTGAACCGCCACGCCACCAGAGAGACACACCACACCCAATCACCATTCCACCAGGCTCGCATAGTTCCACCTAACACCCGGAAAACAACATTCGACACTTGGAATGGCTACCACAGCATTCTCCTTGACCAGAAGGACAGACACTTGACCACTTTTATCACACCATGGGGTCGGTACAGGTATTGTGTCTGCCCTCAAGGATATATAGCCTCAGGAGACGCTTACACGAGAAGATTTGATGAACTTGTCAGTGACGTTCAAAACAAAACAAAAGTTGTTGACGACACCATAATGTGGTCCTCTACCATAGAGGATAGCTTCTTCCAGGCTGCTGAATGGTTGGACATCTGTGGCCGAAACGGTATCACCCTTAACCCAAGCAAATTCACATTCGCTAAGAACACTGTTACATTTGCAGGGTTTGATATCACCCCCACCTCCGTTCGACCATGCCCACAAGTACTTGAGGCAATTAAGAATTTCCCCAAACCTCGAAACGTGACAGACATCAGGAGCTGGTTTGGGTTAGTGAACCAAGTTGCATACGCATTTGCCTCTGCTGAGAGAATGCAACCATTCCGCTCCTTCCTAAAGCCAAATACGCCATTCACTTGGACAAACACTATGGATGATCTATTTGAAGAGACAAAGCACATCATTATCGAGGAAATCAAACATGGTGTGGAGATATTCAGCAAAGCCAAACCAACATGCCTTGCAACAGATTACAGCAAGGAAGGTATTGGCTTCTGGCTTTTCCAGAAACATTGTGCGTGCATATCTACAAAACCATTCTGCTGTCGTACAGGATGGAAGATGACATTGGTTGGCAGTCGCTTTACCTCATCTGCTGAGTCCAGATATGCGCCTATAGAAGGAGAGGCACTGGCAGTGGTAGACGCCCTCGAGAAGACACGCCATTTTGTACTTGGATGCCCCAACTTGACAATAGTTGTTGATCACAAGCCACTCCTCAAAGTGTTTGGTGACAGGAGCCTAGATGCCATTCCTAACCCACGCCTAAGGAACTTGAAAGAAAAGACCCTCAGATTCAGGTTCCAAATCGTTCACATCCCAGGGATTCGCCATGCTGCTGCTGATGCTATGTCACGTCACCCAGTCGGGCCACCCACCCAAATATTCCTGCCCGACGACATTACTACTGTGATGGAGGTGGATCACAATATCCCGACGGGACATCATAATTTCCTCATGGCAATAAGAGCTAAATCGGACACCACAACTATTAGCTCAAGTGAAGACGAGATGTTACCTTCAACTCGCTTAAGGCGCAAATAATAACAACCATCACAACCTCTCCCTCCCTCTGACTTTAACATGTCAAAGCTATGGACTCATTGAATACATTATTATCCCCAATAACCTGTATAATACAATAATACATGTACATCACTTTCAGGTCACACTTGAGATACATTTTGTTCTTTCATTAGCACAGACAATTATAGCTTTACAAAGTCAATACCATTCATCCAATTATTAATAGATCATCATGAGCTATTTATGGACAATTACCATTCAAACAAGCAGTTTCATGTTGTCGCTATTATATACTTTTACGTTCATTAATGCAGGGAGCATTGCTTTCTCATGGATGTATACAAGTTGTTATGGTTCCATGGCTCTAGTTCTATGTTGACATAATCAAAATGTTTCTTATACCTAAAATAAGTTATATAAATGTGATTATGTGTGATCGTTCATTTTCAGCCTTTGTATTTATACCTCTCAAAGACTTGGGGGGGGGGCATAGAGGATTATCATTTATTATGTATGTTCTTGTATCTAGTATTTCAGCTTTGCACCATAACGCACCATTCAAGGATTCCTTGATCGGTGACGTAGTACACAAAATAATGGCAGTTACAGACCGCAAGTTCATAATCCTTTGAAGACTGTTTATTTCATTGCTGTTAATAAACGAATCATTTCAATTTAAAGAGCAAAGACTCTGTAGTCATTTAGATTGAAAGAGTTCTGTACTTACTGATGCCATTTTCACATTTTTCAGGCATCAAGGAGCAATCTCTCACACTGTAGTAGCTGTCAGGCTGACTGGGATTGACCATGTGACCAATGCAGGTTTGGAAAGGTACCTTCTGGTGAATTCTTCTGACATCAAGAGTACAAATCTCATAGACATAGACAAGTGGTTTGTGTGGCTCACTTTCAGTTGCCTGACAACTGCCTGTGCAAGAAAACAAAGCAAAGAAAATATGAATAATGTTTTGCATTTAAATTATGGTCATAAATTAAAAAGTTTACTTTCATTCACTTTTCTTTTCAACAAAATAGTTATAAACAGGATTATCAAATACAGGTTGTGTACATAATGAAATGGAAAGACTAGATCTAGGCTAAATCTACCGGTTCTGTCCCATTTTTAGGAAAACTTGGAGACAAACTTGTGGAAATGCCTAAGAATTAGATTTCTAGTCCCTTTTCAAGTCTCAGTTTAAGAAAAGACATTCATTCTGAATCAACTGTCAAAACTTTCTGGGTAAAATTTACAGTTTGAATGAAGTTGATCTAGACCACAACAAATTCCAGAACTAGTGATGTTTACGGCTGATTTGACACACATTTGAACTGAGTACATGTGATTCACTATTAAAATTTTGTAAAATTTACAGATCAAGTGATGTTCTTAGCTGCTTTGACACAAGCCTTCGGACTGAGTAGTGATATAAAATTTAAAAGGAAGTGCTTAGAGAGGGACACATGTCCCCCTCTAAGCAAGTGCTTACAGAGGGACATATATGTGAAAAACGTCATCGAAATATGGTGACTTGCTATTTTTACTCAGCCAACCGACGGATATTCTATTTTGGGAAGTTTGCCTGTTTTTGATTTCGATCGTCCAACATGGCGGCGCCCTCAAATAGCCTGTAGGCTATTTTATGTATGACTAGATCGAAAGATCTTCCCAACCCTAAATCTCACCCTACCCCTAACACTAATTGCCATGCCGACTTTGACAGCGCATGGTCATACGCCACCGTGCGTAAAATAGCGAAAGGAATATTTTGCAGAAATACGTAAAACAGCCTACGGGCTATATTTGCTGTCATACGTAAAATAGACATTCCGCACTCTCGAAATAAGTAAAATATCCTATTTGCCGCCATACGTAAAATAGACGCTCCGATGTTCTGTCACCTTGTGATTCTTCTCACACGTATAGGCTAGCACAGCGGTTGGTGCATGTCCCTGGTAGTGGTAGGCTCATTTTCTATCCTGTCATTCTTTTACCTCTGTCTATCATCTGACTTTTCCCAGCACAACGTGGCTGTTATCGTGTCATTGGCCACACAGACAGATTAAATTTGGAGCGTATATTATTGCTCCGGCATCTGTGAGAGCCAGAACTAGATCTAGATCTTCAAAAATATTTATTTTGTTTCAGAGCCCACACAGTGACTGCATATTACGTTCTAACTATGCCCCTCCATGCTAAAGGAACTGATCTATGCAACTGTCCCTCTTAAATCCTGCGCTGAAAGATATCTTAAATCCTGTGCATTAAAATAATGTGATGTGTCCCTCTGTGGTAAATGTAAGCACACATTTAAAAGGGGGGGGGGGGGGCCGCATGTGTCCCTCTGTAAGCACACATTTAGAGCGGGATATGTGTCCCTCTGTAGGCACTTGCTTAGAGGGGCTCGTGTCCCTCCGTAAGCCATTGCTTAGATGGGGACATGTGTCCCTCTGTAAGCACTTGCTTAGAGGGGGACATTTGTCCCTCTCTAAGCACTTCCAATTTAAAAATACAAATCAAGTGATGATCTCAGCTGTTTTGCTCTAATGTCTTTGTTGCATTGTGATAATCTTAGATTGAAAGAGTTCTGTACTTACTGATGCCATTTTCACATTTTTCAGGCATTAAGGAGCAATCTCTCACACTGTAGTAGCTGTCAGGCTGACTGGGGTTGATCATGTCACCAATGCTGGTTTGGAACGGTACCTTCTGGTGAATTCTTCTGACGTCAAGAGTACAAATCTCATTGTCATAGTCATAGACCAGTGGTGTGTGGCTCATGTTCAGTTGTCCGTCAACTGCCTGTGCAAGAAAACAAAGCAAAAGAAAATGTGTACATAATGTTTTGCTCTTAAATTATGGTCATGAACTAAAAAGTTTAGTTTTTATTCACTTTTCTTTTCAACGAAACAATTGTATTGGATTATCAAGTACAGGTTGAGGTTAAGTACAAAATGAAATGGAAAGACTAGATCTAGACTAGACTAAATCTAGACTCTACCGGTCCTGTCATATTATGGGGAAAACTTGGAGCCTAAAACTTGTGGAAATTCCAAAGACTTAGATTTCTAGTCCCCTTTCAAATCTCAGTCTAAGAAAAGATATAGATCTAATTCATTCTGGATGTCAACTGTCAAGTTTTTCTGGGGTAAATTTTAGTTTGAATGAAATAGATTTAGACCAGATCCTGAGATCAGAAGGTCTTCCGCCCCAGTCAAGAAAATAACTACCCCAGCCCCTTTTCGCCTGATTAGTCAATCTGACTACCGCCCATTGATACAAACTGACTGGACCCTCACGCCCCCAGGTCCATCTGACCATTCCATGTGTTGTGAGTTTAAATTGATAACAGTGACAATGTGTAACCATGGGCTTTACTTAATAGCGGTAAAAATTATGGCGCGGACGGGCGGAAGACCTCCCCTGAGATCTATTAGGCCTGGTTTGAAAACTAAATAAAAAGAAAATCGTCTTGTTCAAAATTATTTCCAATAAGGTTCTTATATATTTTTTACGTTCCAATCATGTGAAAGTCTTGAACTATGCCGCCATATTGTACAGTGCAGATTTTATTAACATGTAACTGATTTAATATTTCGCTGAAGAAAATATTTTAGGAAAAAAATGGTATGTAGTTCTTAAACAGATACGTAATTTAAGTATGTATAGAGAAAATAAACCCAGGAAAAATTTAAACACAAATTTTCTGACGTGAACCAAAACTTGAAAAAGCAAGGTTTCTAGAATTTGTCTTTAAAAAGCCAATCTGGTAACCCTGCTTCAGTGTTTTTTTTATGTTCGCAGTTGATTACATTAGGAATTTTAGTTTTCAATTGTTCATGCTTCCTTTTTTTTTTTGTTCTTTTAATTTTTAAATTAATGTCAGTGCTCACTAAATGAGTTGGCAGCAATGTAACCGGGGTATCCTAACAATCTCATTAATTCAACATCGGTGTCATCTGCACGACCCTCATTGTTTTAAAGCAAATGATGTGAACGATTTTTTTATTTTTTTTTACTTCAGGCTACCTTAAAATCCAATCAGATAGGCCTGGTTCCTGCAATGAAAACTTTGTTCTTTTAAAAGTATTTCTTGTAATTTTGAGCTCAAGAAGCACACGTAGATCTAGATCTATATATTTTTGCACTGGTCACACCAAAGGATTACTGAATCCGGCTTCTCCAGAAAACACACAAACGCCCTTTAATGGGGCAAGAGTGAGAAAAGATATTTAAATGATCAAATTCGAAGGAAATATATTATCAATAATATTAAACCTGCTTCCCAATCCCTGACCCATAATACTGTCCATAAGTGAAACTCTCAACTCTAATCAAGATAAACCAATATAAAAGTCCCCTCCTTTTTTTCTGACGTGATTTAATTTCCACGCATTTCTGGTCGAAAACACGTACGGACTTCCGAATGCAAACTTTCTGAGGGCACCGAGCCGCGCCAATCTTTAGTCTAGGCCTGGGGGAACATGAATTTGCCTTGGGATTCACAATACGTGTGATCCAGCCTATTCGACTACGATTAGAACCGGGTACAATTTCTAGTGCCCCAACTAAGCAAACTTGGCCTATACCGGTACTTGAAATTGATGCAAATTTAGGCCCAAGCTTACTTCGCCAGAAAGGTTGCTGTACTGTTAGTGTACCAGTTTTCGATGCATATGTGTTTTCATCCCGTGAAAGCTACTTTTCTTAAAGCAAGCAAAGATTTTCAAGATGTACAAGGCTGGCTCAGCCCCGCTGTTCGTGATATTTCATAATTTTGTCACGAGAAAGGATCGCCAAATTGGAAATAGGCGACCTTGTTTGTTCTATCTCCATTTTCTGAAAAACTTGAGATTTTTCAGTGTGTAGAAGAAGTATGACAAATACACTTTGACACATGTTTGAAATGTGTTGTGGCACTTACCAAGCTGTTTCACAGTTCCGATTTATTCCAACTCTTTACCATGATACTAGAGGCGCAAACGTTTGACGTTGAATTTCTCAGTTGTGCAAGAAGTGGAGTTGGAACAAACAAGAACTAAGGTAGCGAATATATGAAATTCAAGTAGACCAACCTTGAAAGGCGGCCTGGCCTCTGTACGTGTTGACTAGTTTCACTGCTTGTCTAAAGTCTCTGCATTCGCCAGGCAAGAGCTATGTCAGAATGCGTGAAATGAGAGTTCACAGTGGCGCGCGCAGATTTTATACCTGGCTATGACGTCATGGTGAACACAATTCTTATGGCTCGGGTATTTCGTACATTGTGAATACAAAACTCATGGAAAACTCAGAGTATCTGTTTGAATTCAACATTCCCGAATTCCTTGATCTTTCGGGGCATGAAATGGGCGTTTTTCACACTCGTTATGGTAAACATGAGCCCATCTGTTTATCAGTGTCAATGTTCACCTTCGAGCTCAGTTAACCCTTTGACTACTAAGACCGTGAAAGCTGGATTACTGGCCACGCTTATTCGCAGACATTCGCAGATGGATTTTCGGTTTGCGATTTTTATTTAGGAAGAGCTTTTTATAATCTTAAAATGGCCTTCGGTCGAGCTATCAATGAAACTTCCACCAAAACATTTTTCATGGCGAGAGCTGTCTATGGGATACAAAATCGCCCAAGTACCATAACAAGCAAGCGAGAATCAAAACCCTCTGAATTTTAGCGAGTGATAAAAGTCTAGAAAGATCAGACTAACTTCACACACATACATTGAAAAGCTGAAACGAACAATTCCTTCGTTCGTCGAGTGAAAGGCCAGCAGCGGCCACCCGAGCGCCCATCTCAGTCACATGACCGAGAGCTTGGAAGTCCACAGTGAGAGCTGGAGTCGAACACTGAGAATTGAACAACATCACCTCAGACCAAATTGAGAAGCGCCAAGCAAGAAAAGAGAAACCCCCACAATCTCGCGGCACCTCTCTTACCTGCCAGGACTGTAATAGGAGCTGCTTATCCAACATCGGTAGGATAAGCCATGAGAGAAGCTGCGGGAGAAAGTGAATTTAGCTGCTGACCGTCTGTCAAGACGAAAAGAGCCAAGTAGTACAACTCACGGAGCAATAAAATATACTCAGTGATTCTAGGCCAGCACCGAAAGGGTTAAAGAAGACACTAAAGTGAGATGATGGCCTCCGTGGCGTGCTATTGTTATCTATTATTATATTATATAAATCACTGGGTGTCTTGCCCAACTTTAAAGACTGTTATAAACCTTTTCTTCCTTTTGTCCTTACAATATAGTGGCATATGGAGGGGGGAGATAGTGACATGAAGAAGGTTTTAGGGTGAGGGTTAGGAGCCCCGTGCACTGACCAGTCAGCCAATCAGTCAGGCAGCCAATCCATCCATCAGCCACACAGCCAATCCATCCATCAGCCACACAGCCAATCAGTCAGACAACCAATCCATCCATCAGCCACACAGCCATATCAATCCATCATTCAGACTGATTTTTCACAGATAAAAAGAATGATGATTGTGGAAGTGCTTTTTTTAAAGGGAGAAGAGTTGAGGCGGACAGAGACAGAGACAGAGACAGACAGAGAAAGAGAGGGAGACAGAGAGAGAGAGAGAGAGAGAGAGAAAGAGAGAGAGAGAGACGGTGACAGAGAGAGAGAGAGAGAGAGAGAAAAAGAGACTAACTAAGAGAAAGACACACATATATATAAAAATAACTCGTTCCCTCCACAGTGCTGACTGTGACACCGACCATGCACTGGTAGTCAGCAAAATCAAAATTTCGGCCAAGAAAATATACAGATCAAAAGCCCCTTCAATCCCTAAGATCAATGTAACAGCAATCAGAGATGAATCAAATAGAAAGTCATTTGAAAAGTTATTTGCTGAAAGCATGGATAATGTCAGCCAATGTGACTCGGTAGATGAAACATGGAACACTCTCAGTTCAAAAATTCATGACTGTGCCATCAAGTCTTTTGGACAGCATAAAGTTTCAAACAACGACTGGGTAGCCCAGAACAGCGAAATTCTCCTACCTCTCATTGAGCAAAAGAAATCTGCTTTCAATGAGTATAACAAAAATTGCAATCAGAGTACAAAAACTTGTTTGAAAAATGCAAAAGCTAAACTTCAGCTGGAGGTAAGACGTTGCGCCAACAAATACTGGACAGACTTGTGTAACAGCATACAAGAGGCAAATGAAAAGGGAGATATGAAAACCGCCTTTAGTCAGATGAAAGTAGCTCTTGGGCCAATCTATATATACATAGAGAGAGAAAAAAAAAAAGACCTGGGTCGGGGGGTATTCTGTGGCACTTCGGGTACCTTGAATATCTTAATAATCAACAATACATGGACTGAGTAAAGTACCGTGTCTTTGCCAAAATGTACTACATGTAGTTAAATTATTAGATTGAAACCCATTGATATGATGTATACAGAGGTTAAAATGGTTTAGTCGTTGGAGCAAATGGGGTAAACAAAACCGAAGAATGCAAAGGCATTTCTGGGGGGCTGGGTGGGTGGGGGTGGGGGGGGGGGGGGCTGAGGTATTGGTTATTCCACAGAATAATTTTACAGCTCGGATAATTTCGTTCACTGAACTCACGCCGGGCGGTGTCGCATTCGTACAAAAAAAAAAAGTCACTTCAACTCGCTGGCGAGCCAAGAGTTGAATTGTTCGCGCATTAGGGTAGCCACACAAAGGTTAAGGCCACCGAACTCGGTCACCGAGCCACTAGGCGCTTTAGGTGAGAAGAATTGCACTATATAATTTCAACAACTGCACATAGAGCCCACCTAGATTCGGTCCATTTATATAGTTCAATTCTTCTCACCTAAAGCGCCTAGTGGCTCGGTGACCGAATTCGGTGGCCTTTGTGTGGCTACCCTTAGACTACCCCCCCCCCACCCAAAAAAAAAGATCTACCACCCTTTTTTTATATGCATACACACATACATACACATATACACACATACCTACACACATACATACACACATATACAATTACACATACCTACACACATACACACACACACACATACACAGGATGCATGGAGGCAATGGTAGAGCATGATACGAATAGAGGGAGATATAGCTCATGAAAGCAGTACAGGGTGAAGAAGGACAATTAGTCTCATTTCACGAACATAAAAGAGGTGGGGAAACAGAGGATACTTAGCCCCATCCCCTACACATAAAGGTAGTGGGGGAATAGACAATATTTAGTCCCATCCCCTACACATAAAGGGAGTGGGGGAATAGACAATATTTAGTCCTGTCCCCTACACATAAAGGGATTGGGGGAATAGACAATACTTAGTCCTGTCCCCTACACATAAAGGGAGTGGGGGAATAGACAATATTTAGTCCTGTCCCCTACACATAAAGGGAGTGGGGGAATAGACAATACTTAGTCCTGTCCCCTACACATAAAGGGAGTGGGGGAATAGACAATATTTAGTCCTGTCCCCTACACATAAAGGGATTGGGGGAATAGACAATATTTAGTCCTGTCCCCTACACATAAAGGGAGTGGGGGAATAGACAATATTTAGTCCTGTCCCCTACACATAAAGGGAGTGGGGGAATAGACAATATTTAGTCCTGTCCCCTACACATAAAGGGAATGGGGGAATAGACAATATTTAGTCCTGTGCCATACACATAAAGGGAGTGGGGGAATAGACAATATTTTAGCCCCATCCCCTACACATAAAGGGAGTGGGGGAATAGACAATATTTAGTTATGTCCCCTACACATAAAGGGATTGGGGGAATAGACAATATTTAGTCCTGTCCCCTACACATAAAGGTATTGGGGGAATAGACAATATTTAGTCCTGTCCCCTACACATAAAGGGAGTGGGGGAATAGACAATATTTTAGCCCCATCCCCTACACATAAAGGGACTGGGGGAATAGACAATATTTAGTCCTGTCCCCTACACATAAAGGGAGTGGGGGAATAGACAATATTTAGTCCTGTCCCCTACACATAAAGGGATTGGGGGAATAGACAATATTTAGTCCTATCCCCTACACATAAAGGGAGTGGGGGAATAGACAATATTTAGTTCTGTCCCCTACACATAAAGGGAGTGGGGGAATAGAGAATATTTAGTCCTGTCCCCTACACATAAAGGGAGTGGGGGAATAGACAATATTTAGTCCTGTCCCCTACACATAAAGGGACTGGGGGAATAGACAATATTTAGTCCTGTCCCCTACACATAAAGGTAGTGGGGGAATATACAATATTTAGTTCTGTCCCCTACACATAAAGGGAGTGGGGGAATAGACAATATTTTATCCCCATCCCATACACATAAATGGAATGGGGGAATAGACAATATTTAGTCCTGTCCCCTACACATAAAGGGAGTGGGGGAATAGACAATATTTAGTCCTGTCCCCTACACATAAAAGGAGTAGGGGAATAGATAATATTTTAGCCCCATCCCCTATACATAAAGGGAGTGGGGGAATAGACAATATTTAGTCCTGTCCCCTACACATAAAGGGAGTGGGGGAATAGACAATATTTAGTCCTGTCCCCTACACATAAAGGGAGTGGGGGAATAGACAATATTTTAGCCCCATCCCCTACACATAAAGGGAGTGGGGGAATAGACAATATTTAGTCCTGTCCCCTACACATAAAGGGAGTGGGGAATAGACAATATTTAGTCCTGTCCCCTACACATAAAGGGAGTGGGGGAATAGACAATATTTTAGCCCCATCCCCTACACATAAAGGGAGTGGGGGAATAGACAATATTTAGTCCTGTCCCCTACACATAAAGGGAGTGGGGGAATAGACAATATTTAGTCCTGTCCCCTACACATAAAGGGAGTGGGGAATAGACAATATTTAGTCCTGTCTCCTATACATAAAGGGAGTGGGGGAATAGACAATATTTAGTTCTGTCCGCTACACATAAAGGGAGTGGGGGAATAGAGAATATTCAGTCCTGTCCCCTACCTATAAAGGGAGTGGGTGAATAGACAATATTTTAGCCCCATCCCTACACATAAAGGGAGTGGGGGAATAGACAATATTTAGTCCTGTCCCCTACACATAAAGGGAGTGGGGGAATAGACAATATTTAGTCCTGTGCCCTACACATAAAGGGAGTGGGGGAATAGACAATATTTAGTTCTGTCCCCTACACATAAAGGGAGTGGGGGAATAGACAATATTTTAGCCCCATCCCCTACACATAAAGGGAGTGGGGGAATAGAGAATAATAGTCCTGTCCCCTACACATAAAGGGAGTGGGGGAATAGAGAATAATAGTCCTGTCCCCTATGCATAAAGGGAGTGGGGGAATAGAGAATAATAGTCCTGTCCCCTACACATAAAGGGATTGGGGGAATAGAGAATAATAGGCCTGTCCCCTACACATAAAGGGAGTGGGGGAATAGAGAATAATAGTCCCATCCCCTATACATAAAGGGAGTGGGGGAATAGAGAATAATAGTCCTGTGCCCTATACATAAAGGGAGTGGGGGAATAGAGAATAATAGTCCTGTCCAGTACACATAAAGGGAGTGGAGGAATAGAGAATAATAGCCCCATCCCCTACACATAAAGGGACTGGGGGAGTAGACAATATTTAGTCCTGTCCCCTACACATAAAGGGAGTGGGGGAATAGACAATATTTATTCCTGTCCCCTACACATAAAGGGAGTGGGGGAATAGACAATATTTAGTCCTGTCCCCTACACATAAAGGGAGTGGGGGAATAGACAATATTTAGTCCTGTCCCCTACACATAAAGGGACTGGGGGAATAGACAATATTTTAGCCCCATCCCCTACACATAAAGTAACTGGGGGAATAGACAATATTTAGTCCTGTCCCCTACACATAAAGGGAGTGGGGGAATAGACAATATTTAGTCCTGTCCCCTACACATAAAGGGAGTGGGTGAATAGACAATATTTAGTCCTATCCCCTACACATAAAGGGAGTGGGGGAATAGACAATATTTAGTTCTGTCCCTACACATAAAGGGAGTGGGGGAATAGAGAATATTTAGTCCTGTCCCCTACACATAAAGGGAGTGGGGGAATAGACAATATTTAGTCCTGTCCCCTACACATAAAGGGACTGGGGGAATAGACAATATTTAGTCCTGTCCCCTACACATAAAGGTAATGGGGGAATATACAATATTTAGTTCTGTCCCCTACACATAAAGGGAGTGGGGGAATAGACAATATTTTAGCCCCATCCCCTACACATAAATGGAGTGGGGGAATAGACAATATTTAGTCCTGTCCCCTACACATAAAGGGAGTGGGGGAATAGACAATATTTAGTCCTGTCCCCTACACATAAAAGGAGTGGGGGAATAGATAATATTTTAGCCCCATCCCCTACACATAAAGGGAGTGGGGGAATAGACAATATTTAGTCCTGTCCCCTACACATAAAGGGAGTGGGGGAATAGACAATATTTAGTCCTGTCCCCTACACATAAAGGGAGTGGGGGAATAGACAATATTTTAGCCCTATCCCCTACACATAAAGGGAGTGGGGGAATAGACAATATTTAGTCCTGTCCCCTACACATAAAGGGAGTGGGGGAACAGACAATATTTAGTCCTGTCCCCTACACATAAAGGGAGTGGGGGAATAGACAATATTTTAGCCCTATCCCCTACACATAAAGGGACTGGGGGAATAGACAATATTTAGTCCTGTCCCCTACACATAAAGGGAGTGGGGGAATAGACAATATTTAGTTCTGTCTCCTACACATAAAGGGAGTGGGGGAATAGACAATATTTAGTTCTGTCCCCTACACATAAAGGGAGTGGCGGAATAGAGAATATTTAGTCCTGTCCCCTACACATAAAGGGAGTGGGGGAATAGACAATATTTTAGCCCCATCCCCTACACATAAAGGGAGTGGGGGAATAGACAATATTTAGTTCTGTCCCCTACACATAAAGGGAGTGGGGGAATAGAGAATAATAGTCCTGTCCAGTACACATAAAGGGAGTGGAGGAATAGAGAATAATAGCCCCATCCCCTACACATAAAGGGAGTGGGGGAAAAGAGAATAATAGCCCCATCCCCTACACATAAAGGGAGTGGGGGAATAGAGAATAATAGTCCTGTCCCCTACACATAAAGGGAGTGGGGGAATAGAGAATAATAGTCCTGTCCCCTACACATAAAGGGAGTGGGGGAATAGAGAATAATAGTCCTGTCCCCTACACATAAAGGGAGTGGGGGAATAGAGAATAATAGTCCTGTCCCCTATACATAAAGGGAGTGGGGGAATAGAGAATAATAGTCCTGTCCCCTACACATAAAGGGAGTGGGGGAATAGAGAATAATAGTCCTGTCCCCTACACATAAAGGGAGTGGGGGAATAGAGAATAATAGTCCTGTCCACTACACATAAAGGGAGTGGGGGAATAGAGAATAATAGTCCTGTCCCCTACACATAAAGGGAGTGGGGGAATAGAGAATAATAGTCCTGTCCCCTATACATAAAGGGAGTGGGGGAATAGAGAATAATAGTCCTGTCCCCTACACATAAAGGGAGTGGGGGAATAGAGAATAATAGTCCTGTCCCCTACACATAAAGGGAGTGGGGGAATAGAGAATAATAGTCCTGTCCCCTATACAAAAAGAGGGTAGGGAAATGGAGAATACTTTGCCCCATCCCCTATACATAAAGGGGTGGGGGAAAAGAGGATAACTGGCCCCATCCCATAAACATAAAGGGGATGGGGGGAATAGAGCCCCATCTCCAAAACAAAAAATAAGTGTGATTGCAGAGTGACATAGAGCATGATAATTATACAGAGAGGCAATGGCAGAGGGTGACAAGGAAAGAGTTACACATAGATACAGTGCGGTAATGAAGCAGGACGAGAGATGTGAAAAAACAGTTAAGCAGTCTGTGTCTTAGGGTAAAAACTAGGATCTGGGGAAATGGGGATATCGAAAATGATAAGGACGAAGGATGACAACCATCACCACAGAAACAAAGGCCTGCAGAGTAGGGACTCATACGTACATGGGTATGGCTAAGTTGATAGTGGACTTGCATTTTTGCAGATTTCGGGTGGTAATTTTGGAGGCAAGTCAGAAATTTGGGCATGACACTCTAAGGTGAACATTTCTTGATAACGTTAGGATACACTAAAACTTGACCCTGACGTGAGCAAAATAGTTTGGTTCTCTGTAGTGACCCACTGTCTGGTGGCGGTAGACCCTTGTTTGTAGTTGTGGTCATGTATGTTATTGTGTGTGACTCCGTTGTTGCTGTCCTGTCCCGACATCTGCATGTTGCACAGGGTGAGAGGCCGCGACTGGACAAAGTGTGGGGAGCTATTAAGGAAGATTACCGGTCGCCGGCGGTTCTCAGAGTTTGCGTCTCTCGGTAGAGCCCAGACCCAGATCTTTAAGGAGAACCAAACTGTTCTCTTATCTCCTGGCCACTTGGCCATCTAGGTGCCCTGGCTCCTTGTCCAGTAAGATGGAAAACCCTAATTAGCTGCTACAAGATAATTATCAAAAATTTTTTGTTGGCGAGTGATTCAAATATTTTTAAAACATTTCTCTTAAAGGCAGATTAAAATTTTGAGAAAATTTGTTAGACTAGTTCGAGGAGGGTCAAGTTACAAAATGTTCATGCAGAAATAAAACAAATGTTGAAATGAAATGGCTGGATAAAATAATGTTCAACAGGGTTTCATGATGAAATGAGAAGACAGGAATGGTACCTCAAGTTTTGCTACACATGTTAATCAAATCAAAGGTATTGTCAGGGAGGCTGACAGAGATCATAATTCCCGTGCTCATACAGTACCAGATACGATTTGGCCTCGCTAAAGTTAAAGGAAAAACTCCTCCATCCGCCTCTTTAGTCACTCTGTCTTTCTATCACTCCATCCTCCTCTTTAGTCACTCTGTCTTTCTATCACTCCATCCTCCTCTTTAGTCACTCTGTCTTTCTTCTCTCCATCTTCCTCTTTAATCACTCTGTCTTTCTATCACTCCATACTCCTCTTTAGTCACTCTGTCTTTCTATCTTGCTATTTTCCTGTTTAATCATTATGTCTTTAAAATTCGCCATCTTCCTTTTTAGTCACTCTATCTTTCTGTCTCTCCATTTTCCTTTTAATCACTCTGCCTTTCTATCTATCCGTCATCCTTTTTAATCACTCTGTCTTTCTATCTATCAGTCATTATTTTTAATCACTCTTTCTTTCTATCTCTCCGTCATCAATTTAATCACTCTGTCTTTATATCTCTAAATTTTCCTCATTATGTCTTTCCATCTCGCAATACTCGTTTTTTAATCACTCTTTCTTTCTATCTCTCTGTGTTCCTTTTCAGTGACTCTGTTTTTCTATCTCTCTGTCATCCTTTTTAGACACTCTGCCTACCTATCTCTCTGTCATCCTTTTTGGTCACTCTGTCTTTCCTATCTCTCTGTCATCTTTTTTAGTCACTCGGTCTTTCTAGCTCTCTGTCATCTTTTGTAGTCACTCTGTTTTTCTATCTCTTATGTATTATTTTTAGTTAATCTGTCTTTCTATCTCTCTGTCATCCTTTTTGGTCATTCTATCTTTCTATATCTCTGTCATCCTTTTTGGTCACTCTGTCTTTCTATCTCTAGATTATCTTTTATAGTCGCCCTGTCTTTCTATCTTTCTCTCATCCTTTTAGACACTCTGTCTTTTTATCTCTCTGTCATCCATTTTAGTCACTCTGTATTTCTATTTATAAGTCATCTTTTTTAGTCACTGTCTATCTATCTCTCATTCACCATTTTTAGTTAATCTGTCTTTCTATCTCTCTGTCATCCTTTGTAGTCAATCTGTCTTTCTATCTCTCTGTCATCAAATTTAGTTATTATGTCTTACTATCTATTTGTCATCCTTTTTAGTCACTCTGTCTTTCTATCTCCAGGTCATCCTTTTCACTCACTCTGTCTTTCTGTCTGTAGATCATCATATTTAGCGACTCTGTCTTTTTATCTCTCTGTGATTATTTTAGTCACTCTGTCTTTCTATCTTTCTGTCATCCTTTTTATCAGTGTATCTTTTATCTCTATGACATCCTTTTTAGACACACTGTCTTTCTATCTGTGTGTCATCCTTTTTGGTCATTCCGTCTTTCTATCTCTAGATCATTTTTTTTTTAGACACTGTGTCTTTCTATCTTTCTGTCATCCTTTTAGTCACTCTGTCTTTCTATCTCTAGGTCATCATTTTTAGTGATTCTGTCCTTCTATCTTTAGTTCATCCCTTTTAGACAATTTGCCTTCCATCTCTCTGTCATCCCTTTTACTCACTCTGTCGTACTATCTCTATGTCATTCATTTTCTAACTAACTGTCATCGTTTTTATTCATTCTGTCATTCTATCTATAGGTCATCCTTTTCACTCACTCTGTCTTTCTATCTGTAAATCATCATTTTTAATAACTGTCTTTCTATCTCTCTGTTATCGTTTTACTCACTCTGTCTTTCTATCTCTAGATTATCTTTTTTAGTCACTTTGTCTTTCTATCTCTCTGTCGTCCTTTTTGGTCTCTCTGTCATTCTATCTCTCTGTCATCGTTTTTAGTGGCTCTCTCTTTCGATCTTTATGTCATCCTTTATAAAGTCATTTTGTCTTTCTATCTCTCTTTCAAACTTTTAAGTCACTGTTTCTTTCTATCTCTCTGTCATTCTTTTTAGTTACTCTGTCTTTGTATATACAGGTCCTCCTTTTTAATCACATTGTTTTTCTATCTCTCTTTCATCCTTTTTAGTCACTCTGTCTTTCTGTCTTTCTATCATCCTTTTTAGTCAAACTGTCTTTCTATCTTTAGTTCGTCCTTTTTAGTCACTCTGTCTTTCTATCTTTAGTTTATCCTTTTTAGTCACTCTGTCTTTCTATCTTTAGTTCATCCTTTTTAGTCACTCTGTCTTTCTGTCTTTCTATCATCCTTTTTAGTCAAACTGTCTTTCTATCTTTTATTTGGTCCTTTTTAGTCACTCTGTCTTTCTATCTTTAGTTTATCCTTTTTAGTCACTCTGTCCTTCTATCTTTAGTTTATCATTTTTAGTCACTCTGTCTTTCTATCTTTAGTTCATCCTTTTTAGTCACTCTGTCTTTCTATCTCTCTGTCATCCCTTTAAGTCACTCTGTCTTTCTATCTTCAGGTCATCATTTTTAATCACTCTCTCTTTCTATCTATAAATCATCCTTTTTAGTCACTTTGTCTCCTCATCTCTCTGTCATACTCTTTAATCACTCTGTCTTTTTATCTCCCTGTCACCATTTTTAGTGACTCTGTCTCACTCTCTCACTGTCATCCTTTTTAGTCGCTCTGTCTTTCTTTCTCTAGGTCATCCTTTTTAGTCACACTGTCTTTCTACTTCTAGATCATTATTTTTAGTCACTCTGTCTTTCTACTTCTAGATCATTATTTTTAGTCACTCTGTCTTTCTACTTCTAGATGATTATTTTTAGTCACTCTGTCTTTCTACTTCTAGATCATTATTTTTAGTCACTCTGTCTTTCTACTTCTAGATCATTATTTTTAGTCACTCTGTCTTTCTACTTCTAGATCATTATTTTTAGTCACTCTGTCCTTTTATCTCTCTGTCATGCTTTTAGTCACTTTGTCTTTTTATCTCTAGATCATCATTTTCAGTCACTCTATCTTTCTATCTGTAGGTTACCCTTTTTAGTCACTCTTGTCTTTTTATGTCTCTATCACTGTTTTTAGTCACTTATTCTTTCTATCTCTCTGTCATCGTTTTTAGTGACTCTGTCTTTCTATCTCTCTGTCATCCTTTTGGTCACCCTGTCTTTCTATCTCTAAGTCATTCTTTTTAGTCATTCTGTCTTTATATCTCTAGATCATCCTTTTTAGTCTCTCTGTCTTTTTATCTCTTTGTTATCTTTTTTAGTGACTCTATCTCTCTGTCATCGTTTTTAGCCACTCTGTCTTTCTATCTGTAGATCATCATTTTTTGGTTACTCTGTCTTTCTATCTCTTCGCCATCCTTTTTAATGACTCGGTCTTTCTAGATCTCTGTCATCTTATTTAGAAATTCTGCCTTTCTGTCTCTGTGTCATCGTTTTTAGTCACTATGTCTTTCTATCTCTAGATCATCATTTTTAGTCACTCTGTCTTTATATTTCTAGGTTGTCCTTTTTAACCACTCTGTCTTCCTATCTTTAAAATATAATTTTTAGTCACTCTGTCTTTCTATCTCTAGGTTATCCTTTTTAGTCTTACTTTCTATCTCTAGATCATCCTTTTTAGTCACTCTGTCTTTTTATCTCTTTTTTATCCTTTTTAGACACTCTGCCTTTCTATCTCTCTATTATCATTTTTAGTCACTCTGTCTGTCTATCTCTCTGTCACCGTTTTTAGTTGCTCAGTCTTTCTATCTCTCTGTCATCATTTTTGGTCACTCTGACTTTCTATCTCTAGATCACACTTTTTAGTCAATCTGTATTTCTACCTATAGATCATTTTTTTTAGTGACACTGTCTTTCTATCTCTGTCATGCTTTTAGTTACTCTGTCTTTCTATCTCTAAATCATTCTTTTTAGTCGCTCTGTCTTTCTATCTTTCTGTCATTCTTTTTAGTCACTCTGTCTTTCTATCTCTCTGTCATTGTTTTTAGTCACTCTGTCTTTCTATCTCTAGATCATCCTTTTCATTCACTCTGTTTTTCTATCTCTCTGTCATCATTTTTAGTCACTCTGTCTTTCTATCTCTAGATCATCATTTTTGGTCACTCTGTCTTTCTATCTCTAGGTCATCCATTCCACTCACTCTGACTTTCTATCTCTAGGTCATCCTTATTAGTCACTCTGTCTTTCTATCTCTAGATCATCCTTTTTAGTGACTCCGTCTTTCTACATCTAGATCATTATTTTTAGTGACACTGTCTTTCTATCTCTTTTCCATGCTTTTAGTTACTCTGTCTTTCTATCTCTAGATCACCATTTTTAGTCACTCTATCTTTCTATCTTTCTGTCGTCCTTTTTAGTCAGTCTGTCTTTCTATGTCTCTGTCATCATTTTTAGTCACTCTGTCTTTCTATCTCTAGGTCATCCTTTTTCGTCCCTCTGTCTTTCTATCTTTAGATCATCATTTTTAGTCACTCTGTCTTTCTATCTCTAGGTTTTCCTTTTTAGTCTGACTTTTTAACTTTATATCGTCCTTTTTAGTCATTCTGTCTTTCTATCTCTATGTCATCCTCTTTAGTCACTTTGTCTTTCTATCTCTATGTCATCCTTTTGAGTCACTCTGTCTTTCTTACTCTACAGCATCCTTTTTAGTCACTCTGTCTTTCAATCTCTCTGTCATCATTTTTAGACACTCTGTTTTTCTATCTCTAGATCATCCTTTTTAGTCACTCTGTCTTTCTCTCTCTCTGTCATCGTTTTTAGTCACTCTGTCTTTCTATCTCTCTGTCATCCCTTTGGTCATCCTGTCTTTCTATCTCTAAGTCATGCTTTTTAGTCACTCTGTCTTTCTATCTCTAGATCATCCTTTTTAGTCACTTTGTCTTTTTATCTCTTTTTTTAAAATTTTTTAGTCACTCTGTCTTTGTATCTCTCTGTCATCGTTTTTAGCCACTCTGTCTTTCTATCTCTAGGTCATCCTTTTTAATGACTCGTTCTTTCTATCTCTCTTTCATCCTATTTAAACATTCTATCTTTCTGTCTCTCTGTCATCGTTTTTAGTCAGTCTGTCTTTCTATATCTAGATCATCATTTTTTGTCAATCTGTCTTTCTATCTCTAGATCATCTTTTTTAGTGACACTGTCTTTCTATCTCTCTGTCATGCTTTTAGTTACTCTGTCATTCTATTTCTAGATCATCATTTTTAGCCACTCTGTCTTTCTATCTTTCTGTCATTCTTTTTAGTCACTCTGTCTTTCTATCTCTCTGTCATCGTTTTTATTCATTCTGTCTTTCTATCTCTAGATCATCCTTTTTAGTCACTCTGTCTTTCTATCTCTAGGTCATCCTTTTTAGTCACTCCGTCTTTCTATCTTTAGATCATAATTTTTAATCAGTCTGTTTTTCCGTCTCTAGGTTATCCTTTTTAGTCTGTCTTTCTATCTCTAGATCATCTTTTTAAGTCACTCTGTCTTTTGATCTCTCTGTTATCGTTTTTAGTCACTCTGCCTTTCTATATCTTTGTCATCTTTTTCAGGTACTCTGTGTGTCTATCACTAGATCATACTTTTTTAATAACTCTATATTTATATCTCTTTGCCTTCGTTTTTAGTCACTCAGTCTTTCTATCTCTCTCTCATCATTTTTGGTCACTCTGACTTTCTATCTCTAGGTCATCCTTATTATTGAATGTGTCTTTCTATCTCTAGATCATCATTTTTACCCACTCTGTCTTTCTATCTTTCTGTCATTCTTTTTAGTCACTCTGACTTTCTATCTCTCTGTCATCCTTTTTAGCCAATCTGTCTTTCTATCTTTAGATCATCATTTTTAGTCACTCAGTCTTTCTATATCTAGATAATCATTTTTAGTCACTCTGTCTTTCTATCTCTCTGACATCGTTTTTATTCACTATGTCTTTCTATCTCTAGATCATCCTTTTTAGTCAATATGTCTTTCTATCTCTAGGTCATCCTTTTCAGTCACTCTGTCTTTCTATCTTTAGATCGTCATTTTTAGTCACTCTGTCTTTCTATCTCTAGGTTAGGCTCTTTAGTCTGTCTTTATATCTCTAGATCGTCCTTTTTCGTCATTCTGTCTTTCTATATCTCTGTCAACCTGTTTAGTCACTCTGTCTTTCTATCTCTAGATCATCCTTTTTAGTCACTCTGTCTTTCTATTTCTCTGTCATCCCTTTGGTCACCCTGTCTTTCTATCTCTAGGTCATGCTCTTTAGACACTCTGTCTTTCTGTCTCTAGATCATCACTTTTAGTCACTCTGTCTTTTTATCTCTTTGTTATTTTTTTAGTCACTCTGTTTTTCTATATCTCTGTCATCGTTTTTAGCCAATCTGTCTTTCTATCTCTATAGCATCATTTTTAGCCACTCTGTCTTTCTATCTTTCTTATTCTTTTTAGTCACTCTGTCTTTCTATTTCTCTGTCATCGTTTTTAGTCACTCTGTCTTTCTATCTCTAGCTCATCCTTTTAAGCCACTCTGTCTTTTTATCTCTCTGTCATCGTTTTTAGTCAATCTGTCTTTCTATCTCTTTGTCATCGTTTTTAGGTACTCTGTCTTTCTATCTCTCTGTCGACCTTTTTAGTCACTCTGTCTTTCTATCTCTAGATCATCGTTTTTGATCACTCCGTTTTTCTAGTTCAATGTCATCCTTTTAAGTCACTCTCTATTTCTATTTTTCTGTCATCCTTTTTAATCATTCTGTCTTTCTATCTCTAGAGCATTCTTTTTTAGTCACTCTGTCTTTCTATCTCTAAGTCATCCTTTTTCGTCCATCTGTCCTTCTATATTTAGATCATCATTTTTAGTCACTCTGTCTTTCTATCTCTAAGTCATCCTTTTTCGTCTTTCTGTCTTTCTATCTTTAGATCATCATTTTTAGTCACTCTGTCTTTCTATCTCTAAGTCATCCTTTTTCGTCTTTCTGTCTTTCTATCTTTAGATCATCATTTTTAGTCACTCAGTCTTTCTATCTCTCTGTCATCATTTTTGGTCACTCTGACTTTCTATCTTTAGGTCATCCTTATTATTCAATCTGTCTTTCTATCTCTAGATCATCCTTTTTGATTACTCTGTATTTCTATCTCTAGATCATCATTTTTACCCACTCTGTCTTTCTATCTTTCTGTCATTCTTTTTAGTCAATCTGTCTTTCTATCTCTCTGTCATCGTTTTTAGCCACTTTTTCTATCTCTAGATCATCCTTTTTAATCAATCTGTCTTTCTATCTCTAGGTCATCATTTTTAGTCACTCTGTCTTTCTATCTTTAGATCGCCATTTTTAGTCACTCTGTCTTTCTATCTCTAGGTTATCCTCTTTAGTCTGTCTTTATATCTCTAGATCGTCATTTTTAGTCATTCTGTCTCTCTATCTCTGTCATCCTTTTTAGTCACTCTGTCTGTCTATCTCTAGATCGTCCTTTTTAATCACTCTGTCCTTGTATCTCTCTGTCATCTTTTTTAGTCAATAAGTATTTCTATCTCTCTGTAACCATTTTTGGTCACTCTGACTTTCTATCTCTAGATCATCCTTTTTAGTCACTCTGTCTTTCAACCTCTGGTTCATTATTTTTATTGATACTGTCTTTCTATATCTCTGTCATGCTTTAAGTTACTCTGTCTTTCTATCTCTAGAGCATCATTTTTAGCCACTCTGTCTTTCTCTCTCTTTGTCATCGTTTTTAGTCACTCTGTCTTTCTATTTCTAGATCATCATTTTTGGTCACTCTGACTTTCTATCTCTAGGTCATCCTTATTATTGAATGTGTCTTTCTATCTCTAGATCATCATTTTTACCCACTCTGTCTTTCTATCTTTCTGTCATTATTTTTAGTCACTCTGACTTTCTATCTCTCTGTCATCCTTTTTAGCCAATCTGTCTTTCTATCTTTAGATCATCATTTTTAGTCACTCAGTCTTTCTATATCTAGATAATCATTTTTAAATACTCTGTCTTTCTATCTCTCTGACATCGTTTTTATTCACTATGTCTTTCTATCTCTAGATCATCCTTTTTAGTCAATATGTCTTTCTATCTCTAGGTCATCCTTTTCAGTCACTCTGTCTTTCTATCTTTAGATCGTCATTTTTAGTCACTCTGTCTTTCTATCTCTAGGTTATCCTCTTTAGTCTGTCTTTATATCTCTAGATCGTCCTTTTTAGTCATTCTGTCTTTCTATATCTCTGTCAACTTGTTTAGTCAATCTGTCTTTCTATCTCTAGATCATCCTTTTTAGTCACTCTGTCTTTCTATTTCTCTGTCATCCCTTTGGTCACCCTGTCTTTCTATCTCTAGGTCATGCTCTTTAGACACTCTGTCTTTCTGTCTCTAGATCATCACTTTTAGTCACTCTGTCTTTTTATCTCTTTGTTATTTTTTTAGTCACTCTGTTTTTCTATATCTCTGTCATCGTTTTTAGCCAATCTGTCTTTCTATCTCTATAGCATCATTTTTAGCCACTCTGTCTTTCTATCTTTCTTATTCTTTTAAGTCACTCTGTCTTTCTATTTCTCTGTCATCGTTTTTAGTCACTCTGTCTTTCTATCTCTAGCTCATCCTTTAAAGCCACTCTGTCTTTTTATCTCTCTGTCATCGTTTTTAGTCAATCTGTCTTTCTATCTCTTTTTCATCGTTTTTAGGTACTCTGTCTTTCTATCTCTCTGTCGACCTTTTTAGTCACTCTGTCTTTCTATCTCTAGGTCATCGTTTTTGATCACTCCGTCTTTCTAGTTCAATGTCATCCTTTTAAGTCACTCTCTATTTCTATCTTTCTGTCATCCTTTTTAATCATTCTGTCTTTCTATCTCTAGAGCATTCTTTTTTAGTCACTCTGTCTTTCTATCTCTAAGTCATCCTTTTTCGTTCATCTGTCCTTCTATATTTAGATCATCATTTTTAGTCACTCTGTCTTTCTATCTCTAAGTCATCCTTTTTCGTCTTTCTGTCTTTCTATCTTTACATCATCATTTTTAGTCACTCTGTCTTTCTATCTCTAAGTCATCCTTTTTCGTCTTTCTGTCTTTCTATCTTTAGATCATCATTTTTAGTCACTCAGTCTTTCTATCTCTCTGTCATCATTTTTGGTCACTCTGACTTTCTATCTTTAGGTCATCCTTATTATTCAATCTGTCTTTCTATCTCTAGATCATCCTTTTTGATTACTCTGTATTTCTATCTCTAGATCATCATTTTTACCCACTCTGTCTTTCTATCTTTCTGTCATTCTTTTTAGTCAATCTGTCTTTCTATCTCTCTGTCATCGTTTTTAGCCACTTTTTCTATCTCTAGATCATCCTTTTTAATCAATCTGTCTTTCTATCTCTAGGTCATCATTTTTAGTCACTCTGTCTTTCTATCTTTAGATCGTCATTTTTAGTCACTCTGTCTTTCTATCTCTAGGTTATCCTCTTTAGTCTGTCTTTATATCTCTAGATCGTCCTTTTTAGTCATTCTGTCTTTCTATATCTCTGTCAACTTGTTTAGTCACTCTGTCTTTCTATCTCTAGATCATCCTTTTTAGTCACTCTGTCTTTATATTTCTCTGTCATCCCTTTGGTCACCCTGTCTTTCTATCTCTAGGTCATGCTCTTTAGACACTCTGTCTCTCTGTCTCTAGATCATCATTTTTAGTCACTCTGTCTTTTTATCTCTTTGTTATTTTTTTAGTCACTCTGTTTTTCTATATCTCTGTCATCGTTTTTAGCCAATCTGTCTTTCTATCTCTATAGCATCATTTTTAGCCACTCTGTCTTTCTATCTTTCTTATTCTTTTTAGTCACTCTGTCTTTCTATTTCTCTGTCATCGTTTTTAGTCACTCTGTCTTTCTATCTCTAGCTCATCCTTTTAAGCCACTCTGTCTTTTTATCTCTCTGTCATCGTTTTTAGTCAATCTGTCTTTCTATCTCTTTGTCATCGTTTTTAGGTACTCTGTCTTTCTATCTCTCTGTCGACCTTTTTAGTCACTCTGTCTTTCTATCTCTAGATCATCGTTTTTGATCACTCCGTCTTTCTAGTTCAATGTCATCCTTTTAAGTCACTCTCTATTTCTATCTTTCTGTCATCCTTTTTAATCATTCTGTCTTTCTATCTCTAGAGCATTCTTTTTTAGTCACTCTGTCTTTCTATCTCTAAGTCATCCTTTTTCGTCCATCTGTCCTTCTATATTTAGATCATCATTTTTAGTCACTCTGTCTTTCTATCTCTAAGTCATCCTTTTTCGTCTTACTGTCTTTCTATCTTTACATCATCATTTTTAGTCACTCTGTCTTTCTATCTCTAAGTCATCCTTTTTCGTCTTTCTGTCTTTCTATCTTTAGATCATCATTTTTAGTCACTCTGTCTTTCTATCTCTAAGTCATCCTTTTTCGTCTTTCTGTCTTTCTATCTTTAGATCATCATTTTTAGTCACTCAGTCTTTCTATCTCTCTGTCATCATTTTTGGTCACTCTGACTTTCTATCTTTAGGTCATCCTTATTATTCAATCTGTCTTTCTATCTCTAGATCATCCTTTTTGATTACTCTGTATTTCTATCTCTAGATCATCATTTTTACCCACTCTGTCTTTCTATCTTTCTGTCATTCTTTTTAGTCAATCTGTCTTTCTATCTCTCTGTCATCGTTTTTAGCCACTTTTTCTATCTCTAGATCATCCTTTTTAATCAATCTGTCTTTCTATCTCTAGGTCATCATTTTTAGTCACTCTGTCTTTCTATCTTTAGATCGCCATTTTTAGTCACTCTGTCTTTCTATCTCTAGGTTATCCTCTTTAGTCTGTCTTTATATCTCTAGATCGTCATTTTTAGTCATTCTGTCTCTCTATCTCTCTGTCATCCTTTTTAGTCACTCTGTCTGTCTATCTCTAGATCGTCCTTTTTAATCACTCTGTCCTTGTATCTCTCTGTCATCTTTTTTAGTCAATAAGTATTTCTATCTCTCTGTAACCATTTATGGTCACTCTGACTTTCTATCTCTAGATCATCCTTTTTAGTCACTCTGTCTTTCAACCTCTGGTTCATTATTTTTATTGATACTGTCTTTCTATATCTCTGTCATGCTTTAAGTTACTCTGTCTTTCTATCTCTAGAGCATCATTTTTAGCCACTCTGTCTTTCGATCTTTCTTATTCTTTTTAGTCACTCTGTCTTTCTATTTCTCTGTCATCGTTTTTAGTCACTCTCTCTTTCTATCTCTAGAACATCATTTTTGATCACTCTGTCTTTCTATTTCTAGGTCATCCTTTTTAGTCACTCTGTCTTTTTATCTCTTTGTCATCGTTTTCAGTCACTCTGTCTTTCTCTCTCTCTGTCATCGTTTTTAGTCACTCTGTCTTTCTATTCCTAGATCATCATTTTTGGTCACTCAGTCTTTCTATCTCTTTATCATCGTCTTTAGTCACTCTGTCTTTCTATGTCTCTGTCATCGTTTTTAGTCACTCTGTCTTTCTATCTCTAAATCATCATTTTTAGTCACTCTGTCTTTCTATCTCTAGGTCATCCTTTTTAGTCACTAATTCTTTCTATCTCTTTGTCATCGTTTTCAGTCATTCCGTCTTTCTATCTCTCTCTGTCATCATTTTTTTTTCACTCTGTCTTTCTATCTCTAGGTCCTCCTTTTAATCACTCAGTCTTTCTATCTTTTTGTCATCGTTTTCAATCACTCTGTCTTTCTATCTCTCTGTCATCGTTTTTAGACACTCTGTCTTTCTATCTCTCTGTCATCGTTTTTAATCATTCTGTCTTTCTATGTCTAGATCATAATTTTTGGTCACTCCGTCTTTCTATCTCTAGGTCATCCTTTTTAGTCAGTCTGTCTTTCTATCTCTTTGTAATCCTCTTCAGTCACTCTGTATTTCTATCTCTCTGTCATCGTTTTTAGTCACTATGTCTTCCTATCTCTAGATAATCAATTTTGGTCACTCCATCTTTCTATCTCTAGTTCATCCTTTTTAGTCACTCAGTCTCTCTATCTCTTTGTCAAAGTTTTCAGTCACTCTGTCTTTCCATCTCTCTGTCAACGTTTTTAGTCAATCTGTCTTTCTATCTTTAGATTGTCTTTTTTGGTAACTCAGTCTTTCTATCTCTAGGTCATCCTTTTTAGTCACTCAATCTTTCTATCTCTTTGTCATCGTTTTCAGTCACTATGTCTTTCTATCTCTCTGTTACCATTTTTAGTCACTCTGTCTTTCTATCTATAGATCATCCTTTTTATTCAATCAGTATTTCTATCTCTTAGTCATCGTTTTCAGTCACTCTGTCTTTCTATCTCTCTGTCATCATTTTTAGTGACCCTGTCGTTCTATCTCTAGGTAATCATTTTTGGTCACTCTGTCTTTCTATCTCTAGGTCATCCTTTTTAGTCACTCAGTCTTTCTATCTCTTTGTCATCGTTTTCAGTCACTCTGTCTTTCTATCTCTCTGTCATCGTTTTTAGTCACTCTATCTTTCTATCTCTAGATCATCATTTTTGATCACTCTGTCTTTCTATCTCTAGGTCATCCATTTTAGTCACTCTGTCTTTCTATCTCTTTGTCATCGTTTTCAGTCACTCTGTCTTTCTATCTCTCTGTCATCGTTTTTAGTCACTCTTTCTTTCTATCTCTAGATCATAATTTTTGGTCACTCTGTCTTTCTATGTCTAGGTTATCCTTTTTAGTCACTCAGTCTTTCTATCTCTCTGTCATCGTTTTTATTCACTTTGTCTTTCTATCTCTAGATTATCATTTTTGGTGACTCTGTTTTTCTATATCTAGGTCATCCTTTTTAGTCACTCTGTCTTTCTATCTCTTTATCATCGTCTTTAGTCACTCTGTCTTTCTATATCTCTGTCATCGTTTTTAGTCACTCTCTCTTTCTATCTCTAGAACATCTTTTTTGATCACTCTGTCTTTCTATCTTTAGATCGTCATTTTTGGTCACTCTGTCTTTCTATCTCTAGGTTATCCTTTTTATTCTGTCTTTATATCTCAAGATCGTCATTTTTAGTCATTCTGTCTTTCTATCTCTCTGTCATGCTGTTTAGTCACTCTGTCTTTCTATCTCTTTATCATCATTTGTAGTCACACTGTCTTTCTATCTCTACGTTATCATTTTTGGTCACTCTGTCTTTCTATCTCTGGATGATCCTTTTTAGTCACTCTGTCTTTCTATCACTCTGTCATCGTTTTTAGTCACTCTGTCTTTCTATTTCTTTGTCATCCCTTTGGTCACCCTGTCTTTCTAACTCTAGGTCATGCTCTTTAGTCACTCTGTCTTTCTGTCTCTAGATCATCATTTTTAGTCACTCTGTCTTTTTATCTCTTTGTTATCTTTTATAGTCACTCTGTTTTTCTATCTCTCTGTCATCGTTTTTTTGCCAATCTGTCTTTCTATCTGTAGATCATCATTTTTAGTCACTCAGCCTTTCTATGTCTAGGTCATCCTTTTTAGTGACTCGGTCTGTGTATCTCTCTGTCATCTTATTTAGACATTCTACCTTTCTGTCTCTATGTCATCGTTTGTAGCCAATCTGTCTTTCTATCTGTAGATCATCATTTTTAGTCACTCAGCCTTTCTATGTCTAGGTCATCGTTTTTAGCCAATCTGTCTTTCTATCTTTAGATCGTCATTTTTAGTCACTCTGTCTTTCTATCTTTAGATCGTCATTTTTAGTTACCCTGTCTTTTTAAGTCTTTGTCATCCTTTTCAGCCAATCTGTCTTTCTATCTGTAGATCATCATTTTTAGGCACTCTGTTTTTTTATGTCTAGGTCATCCTTTTTAGTCACTCTGTCTTTTTATGTCTAGGTCATCCTTTTTAGTGACTCAGTCTTTCTATCTGTAGATCATCATTTTTAGTCATTCTGTCTTTCTATCTCTAGATCATCATTTTTAGTCACTCTGTCTTTTTATCTCTTTGTCATCCTTTTTAGACACTCTGCCTTTCTATCTCTCTGTTATCCTTTTTAGTCACTCTGTCTATCTCTAGATCGTCCTTTTTAATCACTCTGTCCTTGTATCTCTCTGTCATCTTTTTTAGTCAATAAGTATTTCTATCTCTTTGTAACCATTTTTGGTCACTCTGACTTTCTATCTCTAGATCATCCTTTTTAGTCACTCTGTCTTTCAACCTCTGGTTCATTATTTTTATTGATACTGTCTTTCTATATCTCTGTCATGCTTTAAGTCACTCCGTCTTTCTATCTTTAGATCATCGTTTTTATTCACTCTGTTTTTCTATCTCTAGGTTGTCCTTTTTAGTCTGTCTTTCTATCTCTAGCTCATCCTTTTAAGTCACTCTGTCTTTTGATCTCTCTGTCATCGTTTTTAGTCACTCTGCCTTTCTATATCTTTGTCATCATTTTGAGGTACTCTGTCTGTCTATCACTAGATCATACTTTTTAGCCACTCTGTCTTTCTATCTTTCTAATTCTTTTTAGTCACTCTGTCTTTCTAGTTCTCTGTCATCGTTTTTAGTCACTCTCTCTTTCTATCTCTAGAACATCATTTTTGATCACACTGTCTTTCTATCTCTAGGTCATCCTTTTTAGTCACTTTGTCTTTTTATCTCTTTGTCATCGTTTTCAGTCACTCTGTCTTTCTATCTCTCTGTCATCGTTTTTGGTCACTCTGTCTTTCTATTTCTAGATCATCATTTTTGGTCACTCTGTCTTTCTTTCTCTAGGTTATCCTTTTTAGTCACTCTTGTCTTTCTATCTCGCTGTCATAGTTTTTAGTCACTCTGTCTTTCTATCTCTAGATCATCATTTTTGGTCACTCTGTTTTTCTATCTCTAGGTCATCCTTTTTAGTCATTCAGTCTTTCTATTTCTTTGTCGTCAATCTCAGCCACTTTGTCTTTCTATCTCTGGATCATCATTTTTAGTCACTCTTTGTTTCTAGCTCTAGGTCATCAGTTTTAATAACTGAGTCTTTCTATTTCTCTATCATCGCCTTTAGTCACTCTGTCTTTCTATCTCTAGGTTGTCCTTTTTAATCACCCAGTCTTTCTATCTCTTTGTCATCGTCTTCAGTCACTCTGTCTTTCTATCTCTCTGTCATCATTTTTAGTGACTCTGTCTTTCTATCTCTAGGTCATCCTTTTTAGTCACTCAGTCTTTCTATCTCTTTGTCATCGTTTTTAGTCACTTTGTCTTTCTATCTCTAGATGATCATTTTTGGTCACTCTGTCTTTCTATTTCTAGGTCATCCTTTTTAGTCCCTTAGTCTTTCCATCTCTTTGTCATCGTTTTCAGTCACTCTGTCTTTCTATCTGTCTGTCATCGTTTTTAGTCATTCTGTCTTTCTATCTCTAGATCACCATTTTTGATCAGTCTGTTTTTCTATCTCTAGGACATCCTTTTTAGTCACTCTTTCTTTCTATCTCTTTGTCATCGTCTTTAATCACTCTGTATTTCTATCTCTCTGTCATCGTTTTTAGTCACTCAGTCTTTCTATCTCTTTGTCATTGTTTTCAGTCACTCTGTCTTTCTATCTCTAGATCATCATTTATAGTCAGTTTGTCTTTCTATCTCTAGGTCATCCTTTTTAGTCACTCAGTCTTTCTATCTCCTTCTCATCGTTTTCAGTTACTCTGTTTTTCTATCTCTCTGTCATCGTTTTTATTGACTCTGTCTTTCTATCTCTAGATCATCATTTTTTGTCACTCTGTCTTTCTAGCTCTAGGTTATCCTTTTTAGTCACTCAGTCTTTCTATCACTACATCATCCTTCTTAGTAACTCCGTCTTTCTATTTCTCTATCAACGTTTTCAGTCACTCTGTCTTTCTATCTCTATGTCATCGTTTTTAGTCACTCTGTCTTTATATCTCTAGATAATTATTTTTGGTCAATCTGTTTTTCTATGTCTAGTTCATCCTTTTTAATCATTCAGTCTTTCTATTTCTTTGTCGTCGTTCTCTTTGTCTTTCTATCTCTCTACCATCATTTTTGGTCAATCTGTCTTTCTAGCTTTAGGTCATCAGTTGTAGTAACTCAGTCTTTCTATCTCTAGATCATCCTTTTTAGTAACTCTGTCTTTCTATTTCTTTATCATCGTTTTTAGACATTCTGTCTTTCTAACTCTAGATCATTGTTTTTGGTCATTCTGTCTTTCTAGCTCTAGGTCATCAGTTTTAGTAAATCAGTCTTTCTATCTCTAGATCATCCTTTGTAGTAACTCTGTCTTTCTATTTCTCTATTATCGTTTTTAGTCACTCTGTCTTTCTATCTCTAGATCATCCTTTTTAGTGACTCAGTCTTTCTATCTCTTTGTCATCCATTTCAGTCACTCTGTCTTTCTATCTCTAGGTCCTACTTTTTAATCACTCAGTCTTTCTATCTCTTTGTCATCGTTTTCAATCACTCTGTCTTTCTTCTATCCTCTATGTCAGGCCAGAGTTTTCTGCTATTGTATAACAGTACACAATACAGCCTGCTACTGTCACCCCCACTGTCTTGTGGGTCATCTCGGGAGAGAGGAAGACTAGGGGAAGGTAACCCTGAATACAAATACCACACTGCCTTGTGTGTTGCTATGATAGCAAAGGCTATGGGAGTAAACCCAGACAGAAAATCAGGAGTGGAGACCCGAAGGTGGTTGTCAGGGAGAACTGCATCAAACTGGCTTCCAGCATCTCCTGCAGCCGGACTAGTTCCAAATGTATTGACCTGGTCTCTCCCTTGGGTTTAACTAGAATGGCAGAGAGAGGGGTGGTGCCTCTGGGCAAAGCACCATCTCTTAAAAATAGCCCAGGCAAGGCAGCAAAACGAGGAGGCGTTTGCTCGGGCTTGGCAAGCGTCTGTCTCTCCTCTATAAGCCCACCCATTTCCGATTTGGAGAGGACACTCCAGCCATCCGTTACGGATGGGCACAACACGGGAGGTGGCAGTTACCGGTGATAAGCTCAATCCATTTGGCGTACGGATGAGCGCCAGGGGTCCCCTCTGTCGGTGGGAGCGGCTTTTCAGCTGCATTGATCAACTACCGCCCGCCGTAACCTGGGCAGCCCCCAGGCAGTTGGGTGTTGTTCCGCCACCTCAGCCTGCTTCTTAAGGTGGTTGGAGCTAGACCAAAAGTCAAAAAGCTGACGTAAAGTGTGCACCTGGCAAAAACAGAAAAATACTAAAACTTGGTACCTGGAACGTCAGAACAATGCGCCCAGGCTTGCAACAGCAAGATCTCACTGATATTGACTCCATCAGGAAATCCCAAATTATTGATCGAGAACTTCAGCTACTAAACATCGACATCGCTGCCCTTCAAGAAACTCGACTTCCCGACTCCGGGTCAGTCAAAGAAGAAAACTACACCTTCTTCTGGCAGGGCCTTAGCAGCGAACAGCCGAGAATCCACGGCGTGGGCTTCGCCGTAAAAAACTCCCTTATCAATTCGATCGCAACTCCAATTGGAGTGTCAGAACGCATCATGACACTCAGACTGAACACCCGGTCTGGTTTTACCAACATTATCTGTGTCTATGCCCCAACACTTACCTCCTCTGACGAAACCAAAGACATTTTCTACGAGGCATTGCAGAGGACTCTCCACAACATCCCTCTCACCGAAGGCCTGCTAATTCTGGGTGACTTTAACGCTCGAGTGGGAGCAGATCACTCCGCATGGCCAAAGTGCATTGGGCACTTCGGCATTGGCAACATCAACGAAAACGGGCAGCGCCTTCTGGAGCTATGCTCCGTAAACTCATTATGTGTTACAAACACGTACTTTGACCTTAAGAGATGCCAAAGAACATCATGGCGCCATCCCAGGTCTGGCCATTGGCATCAAATAGATCTTATTCTCTCAAGGAGGAAGAGTTTGGGCTGTATAAAAATAACTCGTTCCCTCCACAGTGCTGATTGTGACACCGAGCATGCACTGGTAGTCAGCAAAATCAAAATTTCGGCCAAGAAAATATACAGATCAAAAGCCCCTTCAATCCCTAAGATCAATGTAACAGCAATCAGAGATGAATCAAATAGAAAGTCATTTGAAAAGTTATTTGCTGAAAGCATGGATAATGTCAGCCAATGTGACTCGGTAGATGAAACATGGAACACTCTCAGTTCAAAAATTCATGACTGTGCCATCAAGTCTTTTGGACAGCATAAAGTTTCAAACAACGACTGGGTAGCCCAGAACAGCGAAATTCTCCTACCTCTCATTGAGCAAAAGAAATCTGCTTTCAATGAGTATAACAAAAATTGCAATCAGAGTACAAAAACTTGTTTGAAAAATGCAAAAGCTAAACTTCAGCTGGAGGTAAGACGTTGCGCCAACAAATACTGGACAGACTTGTGTAACAGCATACAAGAGGCAAATGAAAAGGGAGATATGAAAACCGCCTTTAGTCAGATGAAAGTAGCTCTTGGGCCAATCATCACCAAAAGCGCCCCACTTAAGTCTGTAAATGGTGAACCCATCACAGATAAAAATGAACAACTGAATAGGTGGGTAGAGCATTACTCTCTGTTGTATTCAACTGAGAAAAATATTCCACCAGATTTTGAGGAACACCTCCAAAAACTGCCAATAATGGCCGAACTTGACGCTGAACCTTCCTTAGTCGAGCTTTCCAATGCAATCGACCACCTGTCTGCTGGAAAAGCCACAGGAAGTGACAACATTCCTGCAGGGGTATTAAAAGACCTAAAAGGCCCACTATTACCACACCTGTATAATCTGTTACTGCAGTGTTGGAAAGAAGGCGTGATACCACATGATATGAGAGACGCCAAAACTGTCACACTTTACAAGAACAAAGGAGACAAAGGCGACTGCAACAACTATCGAGGCATATCCCTCCTCAGCATTACTGGAAAGGCTTTTGCTCGCGTCATCCTCTGCCGCCTTCAACAACTGGCGGAAAAAGTCTTACCAGAAACACAATGTGGCTTTCGAAGCAAACGATCAACTATTGACATGATATTTGCACTTCGGCAAATCCAAGAAAAATGTAAAGAACAAAACAGGCCGCTTATAACATGCTTTGTGGACCTAACAAAGGCTTTCGACACCGTAAGCCGATCTGGCCTGTATGCAGTCCTTAAATCCATAGGCTGTCCACCAACATTGCTAAAACTTATTGCATCCTTCCACACTGACATGAGGGCATGTGTCAACTTTGAAGGCTGCACATCCAATTCATTTGCTGTAAACAGCGGTGTGAAGCAGGGATGTGTTCTTGCTCCTACCTTATTTGGTATATATTTTGCAGCCCTACTCAAGAATGCCTTTGGTCAATGTTCAGGTGGAGTACTTATTAACACCAGAGTGGCCGGCTCCATTTTTAATGTTGCCAGACTAAAAGCAAAATCTCGTACAGAGCATATTATGTTACAAGAGCTCCTCTTCGCAGATGATGCTGCAATCGTGGCCCACGATGAAACCACGCTCCAGGCTCTCATCAATAGCCTTGCCAAAGCCTGTGACAAATTCATGCTAAAGATCAGTGTCTCAAAAACTGTAGTTTTGACACAAGGCTTGAGAAACCCCAACCCAATCATGCTGAATGGCTCTCCTCTGGAGCAAGTGGGAAAATTCTGCTACCTAGGCTCAACCATCAGTGGTAGCACAGACATAACAACTGAAATAAATGCCAGAATAGGAAAGGCGGCCACAGCTTTTGGCAAACTCTCAAAAAGGGTGTGGAACAATAGCAAGCTGACCATCAAAACAAAGGTACTCGTGTACCAAACTTGCGTCCTAAGCACCCTGCTGTATGGCTCAGAGACATGGACCACCTACTCCAAACATGAAAGATCCCTCAACTCCTTCCACCTGCGCTGCCTACGCAAAATTCTCAAGATCAAGTGGCAAGACAGGATCTCAAATATCGAAGTTCTGAGCCGAGCCAACATTCCATCAACTCAGGCTCTCCTAGGCAAAAAAAGACTGCGGTGGCTTGGACATCTCCACCGTATGGAAAATGATCGCATCCCCAGACAAATTCTCTACGGGGAACTTGCTACTGGCAACCGACCCAGAGGTAGGCCACATCTGCGATTCAAAGACACTTGCAAGGTCACGATGAAAGCATTCAACATCGACCCCAATGAATGGGAGAACCTTGCAAATGATCGAAGCAGATGGAGACAAAAATTGCGCAGTGGCACGCTCGCAATAGACTTCAAGGCAAAAGAAACATACCTGACAAAACGACAGAGGCGGAATGAAAACACTCGCCAAAGTGAACCCAAAAGACTGACCTGCAATCACTGCCATCGCACTCTCGGGTCAAACATTGGTAGAATAAGCCACGAGAGAAGCTGTCAGTCAAAGTGAAAGTGAATATTCTAGCTGCTAAGACCGTCTGTAAAGACGCTAAAGGCCATATATAGGTCATCGTTTTTAGTCACTCTGTCTTTCTATCTCTCTGTTTTTGTTTTTAGTCACTCTGTCTTTCTATCTCTCTGTCATCCTTTTTAGTCACTCTGTCTTTCTATCTCTAGATCATCATTTTTGGTCACTCTGTCTTTCTATCTCTAGGACATCCTTTTTAGTCACCCAGTCTTTCTATCTCTTTGTCATCGTTTTTAGTCACTCTGTCTTTCTATCTCTCCGTCATCGTTTATAGTCACTTTGTCTCTTTATCTCTCTGTGATCATTTTTGGTCACTCTGTCTTTCTATCTCTAGGTCCTACTATTTAGTCACTCAGTCTTTCTATCTCTTTGTCATCGTTTTCAGTCACTCTGTCTTTATTCTATCTCTAGGTCATCGTTTTTAGTCACTCTGTCTTTCTATCTCTCTGTTTTTGTTTTTAGTCACTCTGTCTTTCTATCTCTAGATCATCATTTTCTATCACTCTGTCTTTCTGTCTCCAGGTCATCATTTATATTCGGTCTGTCTTTCTATCTCTAGGTCATCCTTTTTAATCACTCAGTCTTTCTATCTCATTGTCATCGTTTTCAGTCACTCTGTCTTTCTATCTCTCTGTCATCATTTTTAGTGACTCTGTCTTTCTATCTCTAGATCATCATTTTTGGTCACTCTGTCTTTCTGTCTCTAGGTTATCCTTTTTAGTCAGTCAGTCTTTCTATCTCTTTGTCATCGTTTTCAGTAACTCTGTCTTCCTATCTCTCTGTCAACATTTTTAGTTACTCCGTCTTTCTATCTCTCTGTCATCGTTTTTAGTCACACTGTCTTTCTGTCTCTAGATCAAAATTTTTGGTCACTCTGTCTTTCTATCTCTAGGTCATCCTTTTTAGTCACTCAGTCTTTCTATCTCTTTGTCATCGTTCTCAATCACTCTGTCTTTCTATCTCTAGATCATAATTTTTGGTCACTCTGTCTTTCTATCACTACATGAGCCTTTTTAGTAACTATGTCTTTCTATTTCTCTATCTTCGTTTTCATTCACTCTGTCTTTGTTTCTATCTGTCATCGTTTTTAGTCAATCTGTCTTTCTATCTTTAGATCATCATTTTTGGTCACTCTGTTTTTCTATCTCTAGGTCATCCTTTTTAGTCACTCAGTCTTTCTATTTCTTTGTCGTCATTCTCAGCCACTTTGTCTTTCTATCTCTGGGTCATCATTTTTGGTCACTCTGTCTTTCTAGCTCTAGGTCATCAGTTTTAGTAACTCTGTCTTTCTATTTCTCTATCATCGCTTTTAGTCACTCTGCCTTTCTATCTCTAGGTCGTCCTTTTTAGTCACTCAGTCTTTCTATGTCTTTATCATCGTTTTCAGTCACTCTGTCTTTCTATCTCTCTGTCATCGTTTTTAGTCACTCTATCTTTATATCTTTAGATCGTCATTTTTGGTCACTCTGTCTTTTTATCTCTAGGTCATACTTTTTAGTCACTCAGTCTTTCTATCTCTTTGTCATCGTCTTCAGTCACTCTGTCTTTCTATCTCTCTGTCATCGTTTTTAGTCACTCTGTCTTCCTATCTCTAGATCGTCATTTTTGGTAACTCTGTCTTTCTATCTCTAGGTTATCCTTTTTAGTCACTCAGTCTTTCTATCTCTTTTTCATCGTTTTCAGATCGTCATTTTTGGTCACTCTGTCTTTTTATTTCTATGTCATACTTTTTAGTCACTCTGTCTTTCTATCTCTCTGTCTTCATTTTTAGTGACTCCGTCTTTATATCTCTTTGTCATCGTTTTAGTCACTCTATCGTTATATCTCTACATCATCATTTTTGGTCACTCTATCTTTCTATCTCTAGGTTATCCTTTTTAGTCAGTCTGTCTTTCTATCTCATTGTCATCGTTTTCAGTCACTCTGTCTTTCTATCTCTCTGTCATCATTTTTAGTCACTCTGTCTTTCTATCTCTGGATCATCATTTTTTTATCACTCTGTCTTTCTATCTCTAGGTCATCCTTTTTAGTCACTCAGTCTTTCTATCTCTTTGTCATCGTTTTCAGTAACTCTGTCTTCCTATCTCTCTGTCAACATTTTTAGTTACTCCGTCTTTCTATCTCTCTGTCATCGTTTTTAGTCACACTGTCCTTCTGTCTCTAGATCAAAATTTTTGGTCACTTTCTCTTTCTATCTCTAGGTCATCCTTTTTAGTCACTCAGTCTTTCTATCTCTTTGTCATCGTTCTCAATCACTCTGTCTTTCTATCTCTAGATCATCATTTTTGGTCACTCTTTCTTTCTATCACTACATCATCCTTTTTAGTAACTCTGTCTTTCTATTTCTCTATCATCGTTTTCAGTCACTCTGTGTTTGTTTCTATCTGTCATCGTTTTTAGTCACTCAGTCTTTCTATCTTTAGATCATCATTTTTGGTCACTCTGTTTTTCTATCTCTAGGTCATCCTTTTTAGTCACTCAGTCTTTCTATTTCTTTGTCGTCATTCTCAGCCACTTTGTCTTTCTATCTCTGGATCATCATTTTTCGTCACTCTGTCTTTCTAGCTCTAGGTCATCAGTTTTAATAACTGAGTCTTTCTATTTCTCTATCATCGCTTTTAGTCACTCTGTCTTTCTATCTCTTTGTTATCGTTTTCAGTCACTATGTCTTTCTATCTCTCTGTCATCGTTTTTAGTCACTCTATCCTTATATCTTTAGATCGTCACTTTTGGTCACTCTGTATTTTTATCTCTAGGTCATACTTTTTAGTCACTCAGTCTTTCTATCTCTTTTGTCATCGTCTTCAGTCACTATGTCTTTCTATCTCTCTGTCATCGTTTTTAGTCACTCTGTCTTTCTATCTCTAGATCATCATTTTTGGTCACTCTGTCTTTCTATCTCTAGGTTATCCTTTTTAGTCACTCAGTCTTTCTATCTCTTTTTCGTCGTTTTCAGATCGTCATTTTTGGTCACTCTGTCTTTTTATCTCTATGTCATACTTTTTAGTCACTCTGTCTTTCTATCTCTCTCTCATCATTTTTAGTGACTCCGTCTTTCTATCTCTCTGTCATCGTTTTAGTCACTCTATCGTTATATCTCTACATCATCATTTTTGGTCACTCTGTCTTTCTATCTCTAGGTTATCCTTTTTAATCAGTCTTTCTTACTATCTCTTTGTCATCGTTTTCAGTCACACTGTCTTTCTATCTCTCTTTCATCGTTTTCAGTCACTCTGTCTTTCTATCTCTCTGTCAACGTTTTTAGTCACTCTGTCTTTATATCTCTAGATAATCATTTTTGCTCACTCTGTTTTTCTATCTCTAGGTCATCCTTTTTAATCATTCACACTTTCTATCTCTCTGTCATGGTTTTTGGTCACTCTGTCTTTCTATCTCTAGATCATAATTTTGGTCACTCTGTTTTTCTATCTCTAGGTCATCCTTTTTAGTCACTCAGTCTTTTTATCTCTTTGTCGTCGTTCTCAGCCACTTTGTCTTTCTAGCTCTGGATCATCATTTTTGGACACTCTGTCTATCTAGCTCTAGGTCATCAGTTTTAGTAACTCAGTCTTTCTATCTCTAGATCATCCTTTTTAGTAACTCTGTCTATCTATTTCTCTATCATCGTTTTTAGTCATTCTGTCTTTCTATCTCTAGATCATTATTTTTGGTCATTCTGTCTTTCTAGCTCTAGGTAATCAGTTTTAGTAACTCAGTCTTTCTGTCTGTAGATCATCCTTTTTAGTAACTCTATCTTTCTATCTCTAGATCATCATTTTTGGTCACTCTGTCTTTTTATCTCAAGGTCATACTTTTTAGTCACACTGTCTTTCTATGTCTTTGTCATCGTTTTCAGTCACTCTGTGTTTCTATCTCTCTGTCATCGTTTTTAGTCACTCTGTCTTTCTATCTCTCTGTCATCGTTTTTAGTCACTCTGTCTTTCTATCTCTAGATCATCATTTTTGGTCACTCTGTCTTTCTATCTCTAGGTCATCCTTTTTAGTCACTCAGTCTTTCTATCTCATTGTCATCGTTTTCAGTCACTCTGTCTTTCTATCTCTCTGTCATCGTTTTTAGTCACTCTATCTTTATATCTTTAGATCGTCATTTTTGGTCACTCTGTCTTTTTATCTCTAGGTCATACTTTTTAGTCACTCAGTCTTTCTATCTCTTTGTCATCGTCTTCAGTCACTCTGTCTTTCTATCTCTCTGTCATCGTTTTTAGTCACTCTGTCTTCCTATCTCTAGATCGTCATTTTTGGTAACTCTGTCTTTCTATCTCTAGGTTATCCTTTTTAGTCACTCAGTCTTTCTATCTCTTTTTCATCGTTTTCAGATCGTCATTTTTGGTCACTCTGTCTTTTTATTTCTATGTCATACTTTTTAGTCACTCTGTCTTTCTATCTCTCTGTCTTCATTTTTAGTGACTCCGTCTTTATATCTCTTTGTCATCGTTTTAGTCACTCTATCGTTATATCTCTACATCATCATTTTTGGTCACTCTATCTTTCTATCTCTAGGTTATCCTTTTTAGTCAGTCTGTCTTTCTATCTCATTGTCATCGTTTTCAGTCACTCTGTCTTTCTATCTCTCTGTCATCATTTTTAGTCACTCTGTCTTTCTATCTCTGGATCATCATTTTTTTATCACTCTGTCTTTCTATCTCTAGGTCATCCTTTTTAGTCACTCAGTCTTTCTATCTCTTTGTCATCGTTTTCAGTAACTCTGTCTTCCTATCTCTCTGTCAACATTTTTAGTTACTCCGTCTTTCTATCTCTCTGTCATCGTTTTTAGTCACACTGTCCTTCTGTCTCTAGATCAAAATTTTTGGTCACTTTCTCTTTCTATCTCTAGGTCATCCTTTTTAGTCACTCAGTCTTTCTATCTCTTTGTCATCGTTCTCAATCACTCTGTCTTTCTATCTCTAGATCATCATTTTTGGTCACTCTTTCTTTCTATCACTACATCATCCTTTTTAGTAACTCTGTCTTTCTATTTCTCTATCATCGTTTTCAGTCACTCTGTGTTTGTTTCTATCTGTCATCGTTTTTAGTCACTCAGTCTTTCTATCTTTAGATCATCATTTTTGGTCACTCTGTTTTTCTATCTCTAGGTCATCCTTTTTAGTCACTCAGTCTTTCTATTTCTTTGTCGTCATTCTCAGCCACTTTGTCTTTCTATCTCTGGATCATCATTTTTCGTCACTCTGTCTTTCTAGCTCTAGGTCATCAGTTTTAATAACTGAGTCTTTCTATTTCTCTATCATCGCTTTTAGTCACTCTGTCTTTCTATCTCTTTGCTATCGTTTTCAGTCACTATGTCTTTCTATCTCTCTGTCATCGTTTTTAGTCACTCTATCCTTATATCTTTAGATCGTCACTTTTGGTCACTCTGTATTTTTATCTCTAGGTCATACTTTTTAGTCACTCAGTCTTTCTATCTCTTTTGTCATCGTCTTCAGTCACTATGTCTTTCTATCTCTCTGTCATCGTTTTTAGTCACTCTGTCTTTCTATCTCTAGATCATCATTTTTGGTCACTCTGTCTTTCTATCTCTAGGTTATCCTTTTTAGTCACTCAGTCTTTCTATCTCTTTTTCGTCGTTTTCAGATCGTCATTTTTGGTCACTCTGTCTTTTTATCTCTATGTCATACTTTTTAGTCACTCTGTCTTTCTATCTCTCTCTCATCATTTTTAGTGACTCCGTCTTTCTATCTCTCTGTCATCGTTTTAGTCACTCTATCGTTATATCTCTACATCATCATTTTTGGTCACTCTGTCTTTCTATCTCTAGGTTATCCTTTTTAATCAGTCTTTCTTATTATCTCTTTGTCATCGTTTTCAGTCACACTGTCTTTCTATCTCTCTTTCATCGTTTTCAGTCACTCTGTCTTTCTATCTCTCTGTCAACGTTTTTAGTCACTCTGTCTTTATATCTCTAGATAATCATTTTTGCTCACTCTGTTTTTCTATCTCTAGGTCATCCTTTTTAATCATTCACACTTTCTATCTCTCTGTCATGGTTTTTGGTCACTCTGTCTTTCTATCTCTAGATCATAATTTTGGTCACTCTGTTTTTCTATCTCTAGGTCATCCTTTTTAGTCACTCAGTCTTTTTATCTCTTTGTCGTCGTTCTCAGCCACTTTGTCTTTCTAGCTCTGGATCATCATTTTTGGACACTCTGTCTATCTAGCTCTAGGTCATCAGTTTTAGTAACTCAGTCTTTCTATCTCTAGATCATCCTTTTTAGTAACTCTGTCTATCTATTTCTCTATCATCGTTTTTAGTCATTCTGTCTTTCTATCTCTAGATCATTATTTTTGGTCATTCTGTCTTTCTAGCTCTAGGTAATCAGTTTTAGTAACTCAGTCTTTCTGTCTGTAGATCATCCTTTTTAGTAACTCTATCTTTCTATCTCTAGATCATCATTTTTGGTCACTCTGTCTTTTTATCTCAAGGTCATACTTTTTAGTCACACTGTCTTTCTATGTCTTTGTCATCGTTTTCAGTCACTCTGTGTTTCTATCTCTCTGTCATCGTTTTTAGTCACTCTGTCTTTCTATCTCTCTGTCATCGTTTTTAGTCACTCTGTCTTTCTATCTCTAGATCATCATTTTTGGTCACTCTGTCTTTCTATCTCTAGGTCATCCTTTTTAGTCACTCAGTCTTTCTATCTCATTGTCATCGTTTTCAGTCACTCTGTCTTTCTATCTTTCTGTCATCATTTTTAGTGACTCTGTCTTTCTATCTCTAGATCATCATTTTTTGTCACTCTGTCTTTCTATCTCTGGGTTATCCTTTTTAGTCAGTCAGTCTTTCTATCTCTTTGTCATCGTTTTCAGTAACTCTGTCTTCCTATCTCTCTGTCATCATTTTTAGTTACTCCGTCTTTCTATCTCTCTGTCATCGTTTTTAGTCACACTGTATTTCTATCTCTAGATCAAAATTTTTAATCACTATGTCTTTCTATCTCTAGGTCATCCTTTTTAGTCACTCAGTCTTTCTTTCTCTTTGTCATCGTTCTCAATCACTCTGTCTTGCTATCTCTAGATCATCATTTTTGGTCACTCTGTCTTTCTATCACTACATCATCCTTTTTAGTTACTTTGTCTTTCTATTTCTCTATCATCGTTTTCAGTCACTCTGTCTTTCTTTCTATCTGTCATCGTTTTTAGTCACTCTGTCTTTCTATCTTTAGATCATCATTTTTGGTCACTCTGTTTTTCTATCTCTAGGTCATCCTTTTTAGTCATTCAGTCTTTCTATTTCTTTGTCGTCATTCTCAGCCACTTTGTCTTTCTATCTCTGGATCATCATTTTTGGTCACTCTGTCTTTCTAGCTCTAGGGCATCAGTTTTAGTAACTCTGTCTTTCTATTTCTTTATCATTGCTTTTAGTCACTCTGTCTTTCTATCTCTAGGTCGTCCTTTTTAGTCACTCAGTCTTTCTATCTCTTTGTCATCGTTTTCAGCCACTCTGTCTTTCTATCTCTAGGTCATCGTCTTTAGTCACTCTATCTTTATATCTTTAGATCGTCATTTTTGGTCACTCTGTCTTTTTATCTCTAGGGCATACTTTTTAGTCACTCAGTCTTTCTATCTCTTTGTCATCGTCTTCAGTCACTCTGTCTTTCTATCTCTCTGTCATCGTTTTTAGTCACTCTGTCTTTCTATCTCTAGGTCATCCTTTTTAGTCACTCAGTCTTTCTATATCTAGATCATCATTTATAGTCAGTCTGTCTTTCTATCTCTAGGTCATCGTTTTTAGTCACTATGTCTCTCTATATCTCTGTTATCATTTTTGGTTATTCTGTCTTTCTATCTCTCTGTCATCGTTTTTAGTCACTCTGTCTTTCTATATCTAGATCATTATTTTTAGTCAGTTTGTCTTTCTATCTCTAGGTCATCCATTTTAATCACTCAGTCTTTCTATCTCTAGATCATCATTTTTGGTCACTCTTTCTTTCTATCACTAAATCATCCTTTTTAGTAACTCTGTCTTTCTATTTCTCTATCATCGTTTTCAGTCACTCTGTGTTTATTTCTATCTGTCATCGTTTTTAGTCACTCTGTCTTTCTATCTCTAGATCATCATTTTTGGTCACTCTGTCTTTCTATCTCTAGGTCATCCTTTTTAGTCACTCAGTCTTTCTATCTCTTTGTCATCGTTTTCAGTCACTCTGTCTTTCTATCTCTCTGTCATCATTTTTAGTCACTCTGTCTTTATATCTCTAGATCTTCATTTTTGTTCACTCTGTCTTTCTATCTCTAGGTGATCGTTTTTAGTCAGCCAGTCTTTCTATCTCTTTGTCATCGTTTTCAGTCACTCTGTCTTTCTATCTCTCTGTCATCGTTTTTAGTCACTATGTCTTTCTATCTCTCTGTTATCATTTTTGGTCATTCTGTCTTCTACGTCTCTGTTATCATTTTTAGTCACTCTGTCTTTCTATATCTAGATCATCATTTTTAGTTAGTCTGTTTTTCTATCTCTATGTCATCCTTTTTAATCACTCAGTCTGTCTATCTCATTGTCATCGTTTTCAGTCACTCTGTCTTTCTATCTTTCTGTCATCATTTTTAGTGACTCTGTCTTTCTATCTCTAGATCATCATTTTTTGTCACTCTGTCTTTCTATCTCTGGGTTATCCTTTTTAGTCAGTCAGTCTTTCTATCTCTTTGTCATCGTTTTCAGTAACTCTGTCTTCCTATCTCTCTGTCATCATTTTTAGTTACTCCGTCTTTCTATCTCTCTGTCATCGTTTTTAGTCACACTGTCTTTCTGTCTCTAGATCAAAATTTTTGGTCACTGTGTCTTTCTATCTCTAGGTCATCCTTTTTAGTCACTCAGTCTTTCTATCTCTTTGTCATCGTTCTCAATCACTCTGTCTTGCTATCTCTAGATCATCATTTTTTGGTCACTCTGTCTTTCTATCACTACATCATCCTTTTTAGTTACTCTGTCTTTCTATTTCTCTATCATCGTTTTCAGTTACTCTGTCTTTCTATCTCTCTGTCATCGTTTTTAGTCACTCTGTCTTTCTATCTTTAGATCATCATTTTTGGTCACTCTGTTTTTCTATCTCTAGGTCATCCTTTTTAGTCACTCAGTCTTTCTATTTCTTTGCCGTCATTCTCAGCCACTTTGTCTTTCTATCTCTGGATCATCATTTTTGGTCACTCTGTCTTTCTAGCTCTAGGTCATCAGTTTTAGTAACTCTGTCTTTCTATTTCTCTATCATCGCTTTTAGTCACTCTGTCTTTCTATCTCTAGGTCGTCCTTTTTAGTCACTCAGTCTTTCTATGTCCTTATCATCGTTTTCAGTCACTCTGTCTTTCTATCTCTAGGTCATCGTCTTTAGTCACTCTATCTTTATATCTTTAGATCGTCATTTTTGGTCACTCTGTCTTTTTATCTCTAGGTCATACTTTTTAGTCACTCAGTCTTTCTATCTCTTTGTCATCGTCTTCAGTCACTCTGTCTTTCTATCTCTCTGTCATCGTTTTTAGTCACTCTGTCTTTCTATCTCTAGATCATCATTTTTGGTCACTCTATATTTCTATCTCTAGGTTATCCTTTTTAGTCACTCAGTCTCTCTATCTCTTTTTCGTCGTTTTCAGATCGTCATTTTTGGTCACTCTGTCTTTTTATCTCTGTGTCATACTTTTTAGTCACTCTGTCTTTCTATCTCTCTGTCATCATTTTTAGTGACTCCGTCTTTCTATCTCTCTGTCATCGTTTTAGTCACTCTATCGTTATATTTCTACATCATAATTTTTGTCACTCTGTCTTTCTATCTCTAGGTTATCGTTGTTAGTTACTCTTTCTTTCTATCTCTAGATCATTATTTTTGTTCATTCTGTTTTTCTAGCTGTAGGTCATCAGTTTTATTAACTCTGTCTTTTTATCTGTAGATCATCCTTTTTAGTAACTCTATCTTTCTATCTCTAGATCATCATTTTTTGTCACTCTGTCTTTTTATCTCTAGGTCATACTTTTTAGTCACTCTGTCTTTCTATCTCTTTGTCATTGTTTTCAGTTACTCTGTCTTTTTATCTCTCGGTCATCATTTTTATTCACTCTGTCTTTCTATCTCTCTGTCATCGTTTTTAGTCACTCTGTCTTTCTATCTCTAGATCATCATTTTTGGTCACTCTGGCTATCCATCTCTAGGTCATCCTTTTTAGTCATTTAGTCTTTCTATCTCTCTGTCATCGTTTTTAGTCACTCTGTCTTTCTATCTCTAGATCATCATTTTTGGTCACTCTGCCTCTCTATCACTACATCATCCTTTTTAGTAACTCAGTCTTTCTATCTATCTGTCATCGTTTTTAGTCACTCTGTCTTTCTATCTTTAGATGATTATATTTGGTCACTCTGTTTTTCTGTCTCTAGGTCATCCTTTTTAGTCACTCAGTCTTTCTATATCTTTTTCGTCATTCTCAGCCACTTTGTCTTTCTATCTCTGGATCATCATTTTTGGTCACTCTATCTTTCTAGCTCTATGTCACGAGTGGAGTGAGTGCAATTAAGGGGATTGCTACAGAGCGGGTGTAGAATAAGAAGAGCTCACGACAGACGGATAGGAAAAGACGTGAAAGGGGAAGAGTAAAAATAACTCATGCAGACAAGTGGGAAAAGCGTGCGTGTATGAGTGGTGTGGAAGTCTGAATGAGGCGAAAGCGCTGGATTACTATCAATGCAAGTTAGAAGGTCCTACGGATCGGACCTGTGAATAAGAGCCCATCGGGCCGACATAAGGGGAGCAGTCGAGAAGACTAGTGAGACAGTCTTTCCAGTAATGACTGGTGTCGGGGACGGGCCGCAGAGCCACCTCGATGAGCACAGGGGATATGCCAGCATAGGGCCGGAGGCCACACATAGGCCAGAAGTGAGGCTGTCAGTGCAGGACAGTAGAGGCACATAAAGTCGTGGCAGTCAGGCCACGGACAGGGACGTAGATATGAGAGTGAATGAGATACTATATTGTTGCCATGTTGATAGGCTAGTGAACTGATACTATGTTGTTGCCATGTTGATGGCTATGGAAATAATAATGTGTTATTGCCCTGCTGAGGTGCGAGGGGAATGCTAAGGTGTATGACAATAGGAAGGTGATATTGAGAGACTGCAGTGCCAGTAAATTATTAATGTGCTATTAAGACCCTGAGGGGAGAGGCTGAGGCCGAAGTGCCTTTAGGAGTAACTACCGGATTGTGGATCCGAGGGAGAGTGTGTGTGAGAATAAGGCCGTTGTACGGCAGTCATTTCAATAATATAATGTATGTAATTGCGCTATTATATGTATAATTATGTTTAATAAATGTGTGAGTCTGATGGGCTGTTTGTTAAGTGTTAAACTTGTTTGTTCGTGATTGTCGTCCTGTCATAAACTATTACATCTCCCAGTCTGGGATTTGTGACACTCTAGGTCATCAGTTTTAGTAACTCAGTCTTTCTTTTTCTAGATTATTCTTTTTAGTAACTCTGTCTTACTATTTCTCTATCATCGTTTTTAGTCACTCTGTCTTTCTATCTCTAGGTCGCCCTTTTTAGTCACTCAGTCTTTCTATCTCTTTGTCATCGTTTTCAGTCACTCTGTCTTTCTATCTCTGTGTCATCGTTTTTGGTCACTCTGTTTTTCTATCTTTAGATCATCATTTTTGGTCACTCTGTCTTTCTATCTCTAGGTTATCCTTTTTAGTCACTCAGTCTTTCTATCTCTTTGTCATCCTTTTCAGTAACTCTGTCTTCCTATCTCTCTGTCTTCATTTTTAGTGACTCCGTCTTTCTATCTTTCTGTCATCGTTTTTAGTCACTCTGTCTTTCTGTCTCTAGATCAATATTTTTGGTCACTCAGTCTTTCTATCTCTTTGTCATCGTTCTCAATTACTCTGTCTTTCTATCTCTAGGTCATCATTTTTGATCACTCTGTCTTTCTAGCTCTATGTCATCAGTTTTAGTAACTCAGTCTTTTTATATCTAGATCGTCCTTTTTAGTAACTCTGTCTTTTTATTTCTCTATTATCGTTTTTAGTCACTCTGTCTTTCTATCTCTAGATCATCATTTTTGGTTACTCTGTCTTTCTATCTCTGGGTTATCCTTTTTAGTCACTCAGTCTTTCTATCTCTTTGTCATCGTTTTCAGTAACTCTGTATTCCTATTTCTCTGTCATCATTTTTAGTCACTCTATCTTTATGTCTCTAGATCGTCATTGTCACGAGTGGAGTGAGCGATAGTTAATAATTACGGGGGGAAAGGAGGAGAGTAAAATTAACGCACGGAGACAGGGAAGAAAAGTCGTGCATGTCATGAGTGGGAAGTCTGAAGGAGGCGAAAGCGCTGTATAACTATCACTGCAAGTTAGAAGGTCCTAGGGAGCGGATCTGTGAATAATAGCCCATCGGGCAGAGATAAAAGGAAGCAGTCGAGAAGACTAGTGAGAGTCTTTCCAGTTATGACTGGTATGTAGAATGTTGATTGATTATTATGATTGATGTATTATATTATATTCGTCTATTACCATGATGGGAATAAGTATATGTGAGGAATGTGGAAGTCCTTGATATTGGATATAGCAATGTGCGCCATGAGCGATAGATGAAAGTGAGTTCATGGATTTGTAGCGCGAGTGAGTAGTGTGTACTCCGATGGAGGTGTGTTACCGTAAGATGTGTGGTGAGTGGAAGGTGAACTAGTGTGTGTACGCTTCATGGATTGTAAGGAGAGGTGGAGTGAATAGAAATGGTAGGGTATTATACCAATGTAATGTTATTCTTGTAGGTGTCGGGGACGGGCCGCAGAGCCACCTCGATGAGCACAGGGGATAGGCCAGCATAGGGCCGGAGGCCACACATAGGCCAGAAGTGAGGCTGTCAGTGTAGGACAGTAGAGGCACATAAAGTCGTGGCAGTCAGGTCACGGACAGGGACGTAGATATGAGAGTGAATGAGATACTATGTTGTTGCCATGTTGATAGGCTAGTGAACTGATACTATGTTGTTGCCATGTTGATAGGCTAGTGAACTGATATTATGTTGTTGCCATGTTGATGGCTATGGAAATAATAATGTGTTATTGCCCTGCGGAGGTGCTAGGGGAGTGTTAAGGGGTATGAGAATAGGAAGGTGATATTGAGAGACTGCGGTGCCGGTGAATCATTAATGTACTATTAAGGCCCTGAGGGGAGAGGCTGAGGCCGAAGTGCCTTTAGGAGTAACTACCGGATTGTGGATCCGAGGGAGCGTGTGTGTGAGAATAAGGCCGTTGTACGGCAGTCATTTCAATAATATAATATATGTAATTGCGCTATTATATGTATAATTATGTTTAATAAATGTGTGAGTCTGATGGATTGTTCTGTTAAGTGTTAACTTGGTTGTTCGTGATTGTTGTCCTGTCATAACTTATTACATCTCCCAGTCTGGGATTTGTGACATTGGGGGCTCGTCCGTTGTGACATTGGGGGCTCGTCCATTGTGACTCGTCCATTTTCGTAATATTTAGTTGTAGTTAGTTAGTAGGTATTTGTGCGGTCTTGTTCGTTGGATGAATGGACATTTCATGATATGATTTATGTATATTTATGAATAATAATATGTATTGATGCATGTATTTTGATGAATATGTATTAATGTGTACTTGAATTTCTGCAGAGTGTGCGTGCAGCCTGAGGAGACAAGCAGCCAGAGCTCCGATTAAGGGGAGGAGTTAAACTCAAAATTCGAAGTTAAGTGAAACTGAAATTTTGTACCCTGGATTGAGGGCTGTCTTTTCATCTGTCTGTTTCCCTGTTTTTGCTGTTGTTGTCGTTATAGGTTATACGGGCGGTGGCGCGGGTTTGCTGTGTTGAACTTAGTTTATCCTTTTAAAAAGGTGTGGTAAACTTTGGAACTTCGTTCATCACAGTGAACAGTTCTGTAGGGACCTGTAATATTGTTTAGTTGTAGCGTCGATATCTTCCTCGTTGTTTTAGGAAGACGTTTCTCTTGTCCCTCTCTTACCTGTCTGTAAATACGTTCTTTTTTTTCAGACTCTGTTCTTGTTCGTACCTTGTAGTGTAATCGGCGTATTTAGGTTGCATTTTTTTTCCATTATATTTTCTTTTTTAGGCCTTTGTCTTAGTCTGGTTCGTTGTCCTTGATGTACTTGTGGTCCTTCTACTGAATTTTCTCATTCTTATCTTTTCCTCTCGTTTTGTTATTTAATAGTGCTAGACATTTTATAAACATACAATTAGTTAGAGAGAGTAGGCTGTAGAATGTTTAGTTAGGGGTGTTTCTGAATTGTATTTGGGTTTTGTTATGTCTGGTGTGATCTCAGGTCTCTGGTCGGGTTGCTAGTGATCATACCGACAGGGTAGCCGTTTTCATAGTATACATACCATGACCATAGATCTGTGAAATGGCGGAACTCCAACAACTAATGAAGTTGGGTAAGGAACTTGGCCTGGAGGGAGAAGAGCTACGCGGCTGGATTAAAGAACAGCAGGCAGAAATGCGCGATGAGCGTGCTAAGGATAGAGAACAGGAAAAAAAGGATAAGGAAGAGGAAAGAGAGGCTAAGGATAAGGAACAGGAAAGAGAGTTTAAGTTAAAGGAGTTGCATCAGCAACAGGAGAAACAGGCTCAGGAGAGGGAGTTAAAGTTAAAGGAGATAGAGGCGCAAGTAAAGATTGCGGAATTAGAAAGCAAAAAGAATACGCCAACGGAAACGGTTGAGCGGCAGGTACACAATAAAGGTGGCGTTAGGATTAAGCTCCCTACGTTCGACGACCGGAAGGACGACATAGACGCCTTCCTTTACAGGTTCGAGCTGAACGCACAATTGCAATGGGGGGAAAATAAGGAATTATGGGCCACGTACCTGGCATCGCTATTGCAGGGGCGAGCGTTAACCTACTTTAAAGAGCTACAGCGCGAAGACGTGCAAGATTACGATAAGCTGAAGGCTTTGCTGCTTCGCCGATTTGCGCGTACCGAGGAATATTTCCGGGAGCAGTTTAGGCGAGCACGTGCAGATACCAGGGAGGACTTTGCTGCCTTCGTCGCGAGACTGACGGAGTATTTCGCGAACTGGGTAGACTTGGCGCATGTGGGCACGGATTTTGCCAAACTGAAAGACTTAATGATCCGTGACCAGCTGTACGCGTCGTGCCACAAAGATCTGGTGGCTTTCCTGAAAGAGAACGAACCCGCGACGGTGCAGGAGGCGTCTAAGTTGGCGGAGGCATACCGTACGGCGCATCCGTCCAAACCAGTCGCCAGGGCGTACGTCCAAGATGCTGGATACGTCGCCGTTGTCGAGGGGTCGCCGGCAGGACTTAGGGACAGGTCGCGTCAGCGTGGTGCCTATAGCGGGCAAGCCCAGGGGCATCGTAGGGGATATCACCAATCACCGGCATATGGATCCGGTAAGTTTGACCGAGCAGGAGGGCTAGGTCGCGGTAATGGCCGGGGGCGAATTGTGACCTTTGCCGATGACCGACGGCATGGGGACTCTAGTTCCGGTCGCGAGGGGTCACGGGGACCCAGGCCTAGAGCAGCACAGGGAGCGGAGTGTTGGACTTGCGGACGCGTGGGTCACTTTTCGCGCGAGTGTAGGGCCGCGAAGTGTTGGAACTGCGGAAGAGCAGATCACATCAGCGTGAACTGCCCTGCAGGTAGGATAGCGGCGAACGTGGACAGTAGCTCCAGTCCATGTTCCCCAAATAAATTTCACCATGCGGCTGCGTGTGTTACATCGGACAACGGAGGCGGACAGTATTCTAAGTGTCCCAGTTGTGAGAAGTTATTATCTTCCGGTGTTTTACCTTGTGGGAGAAAGATCCCCGTTATAAATTCATGTCATACAGGAGGTGGTCTTAGGGTTTATCCGGGGTTTGTTGGGGACGAACCGGTCTCGGTTTTACGAGATACGGGATCTACCGTTGTGGGAGTGCATAGAGACTGCATTCGGGATTCACAGCTTACAGGTGAGACTGTCCCGTGCATCCAATTTTCGGGGGCCATTGAGAAATTACCCATGGCAAAAATAATGATAGATACACCTTTCCTTAGCGGGGAAGTCGAAGCAGTCGTTGGTTGTTTTCCAGGCGCCCAGCTCATCATTGGGAATGTATCACGGGTAGTTTCCCCTTCCGATGAGAACGTGCAAGCATGGTCGCAATCAAAAGGTATTGACTTTTGCGCCGCGGTCGAAACACGCCGACGGTTAGCCGATAAAGACAAGATTAGACCTTTGGCTACGCCAGCGGTCAACCTAGACATCACGCCAGAGCGCTTGGCGAGATTACAAAGGGAGGACCCATCATTAAACCCATGTTTTGGGGAAGCGCGAACCGAGAAAACGAGGAGATATAAGAACGGGTCATCTTCTTTTTTTGTCCAGGGGGGCATTCTGTTCCGTATGTACGTCACAGTGGCTTCCGTTCAAAAGCAGGTCGTCGTGCCACGGTCGTTAATTGCTACAGTATTGCGTCTGGCCCATGATGTTCCATTAGCGGGTCATATGGGAAGTGCTAAGACCAAGGAGAGAGTTCTGAAAGATTTTTATTGGCCATCGATACATAGAGATGTGCGGTTATATTGTAAGACGTGCAGTGCGTGCCGAAAGACGACGCATAAGGGTCGTTCACCCCGGGCTCCTCGTCAAAAGATCCCCACGGTTTCGGAACCGTTTAAAAAGGTTTCAGTACCTTGTTGATTTAAGAGAAAGACTATCTTCAGCGCGCACTATAGCACAAGAAGCTTCTGGTATCGCTTCGAAAAGAGCAAAAGACTATAAAGATAGAGGGTCCAAACTGAGAATTTTTAAGCCAGGAGACAAGGTTCTGTTGTTGTTACCTACGGACCATAATAAGTTATTGATGACATGGAAAGGTCCTTATGTTATTGAGCGAGTTGTTTCAAAGGTAGATTACGCTATCCACATTGATGGAACGAGTAAGGTTTTCCATGTTAATATGCTACAGAGATTTTATGAGAGACCACAGTATCTGTGTGCACAGACAAGACCAGAGGAGACTGTCTTCTCTATTGCTTGTACGGGGGTCGTAGACCAGTTGGACTGTGACGTAAGCGACACCGAGGCGCAGGAGGAGTTACAAATTCAATTGCCGGAGTTAACTCCGACACAAGGTTACAGGGACGTAAAAATTAACCCTGACCTTACGAGTTCAAGGAGTAGGGAACTTGAGACCCTGTTAGCGTCATTTCCGGATGTTGTTACGGATTTGCCGGGTCGCACTACGGTGATCCAGCACCAAATAAAGTTGACTTCGGATAAGCCAGTATTTCTTAGACCGTATCCGTTGCCTTTTTCTTCGAGGGATAGGGTCATAAAGGAAGTTGAGTCAATGTTGAAGTTAGATGTGATAGAACCATCAACATCGCCGTATTCATCACCCATCGTCCTCGTGAAAAAACTTGATGGATCGGTGCGGTTCTGTATTGATTTTCGAAGATTGAACACTATTACGGTAGGCGATAGGGAGCCTATTCCGTTTCAGGAGGAATTAATAGCTTCATTGGCCGGGTCCACGTGGTTTTCCAAGATAGATTTGACGAAAGGGTATTGGGAAATCCCGCTTACTGAGGAGTCTAAACAATACACGGCGTTCCAAACGCCCATTGGATTATTCCAATTTAAGGTCATGCCATTTGGGTTGGTAAACGCGCCGGCGACGTTTGCACGATTAATGAGATTAGTGTTGAAGGACATACCTAATGTCGTGTCATTCTTTGACGATATAGCATGCCATACGTCGACATGGTCTGATCATATTCAGACACTAACAGTAATTTTTCAACGATTACGTCATTTTGGGTTAACTGCTAAACCCGCAAAGATGGATTTGGCATGTCCAGAGATAGTATTCTTAGGACATATTGTGGGTAGAGGTGTTCAGAGACCTGAAGAAACAAAAATTGACAAGTTAGTAGGGTTGCAAATCCCAAAAACAAAGAAGCAAGTCAGAAGCTTAGTGGGAATTTTAAATTATTACAGAAAGTTCATTCCAAATTTTTCCTCCTTGTCATCTTCTCTTACTGACCTTACTAAGAAGGGACAACCCGATAAGGTCCAGTGGACGTCTGAATGTCAGACATCATTTGATAATTTGGTGACAGCATTATCATCGTCACCCATTCTGATATTACCCGATTTTCGATCTAATTTTATCCTCAGAACGGATGCGTCGGACTCTGGTGTCGGCGCTTGTCTTCTACAGGAGAAGAACGAATGTCTCCATCCTGTATGTTATGTCAGTAGGAAGTTATTGCAGAGAGAAAGAAAGTATTCTGTGATAGAGCGTGAGTGTCTTGCCATTGTCTGGTCCGTCCAGAAACTAGGACGTTATCTCATGGGACGAGAATTTTGTATCCAGACAGACCACAAGCCGCTGACATTTTTGTCGAAGAATCGTTCGTCCAGCCCACGCTTGTCTAGATGGGCATTGGCTTTACAGCCGTACACCTTCGTTATTCAACCAATTCCAGGAACCAGCAATCATATCGCCGACTACCTTAGTCGAGCCTAGGGGAAGATTTCAGGAGCTTATACATCGGAGGACAGGAACATTGACAGGATCTCTGTGAATGAGTCGACTTTAAAATATTGACATTATAAAATATATGATATGAAGAATGGTTGATAGGTTGAATGGTTTTTTAATTCTGTATTAGATATTGTGTTTAGTTAGCTATTCATGATGTGACACATATATGCATATTGCAGGCCATATTGATCCCCATGTTTTCCCCTGATTTCGGTATTTTATATACTAGGGGAACGGCTAGGTCAGTTTTTTTTAATGTAGGTATTGCTCAGGCTCACTCGTTGACAGTCATCTTGATGCGATTTGAAATTAATTGCATTAATTTTTTTGGGGTGGGGGATGATGTCACGAGTGGAGTGAGCGATAGTTAATAATTACGGGGGGAAAGGAGGAGAGTAAAATTAACGCACGGAGACAGGGAAGAAAAGTCGTGCATGTCATGAGTGGGAAGTCTGAAGGAGGCGAAAGCGCTGTATAACTATCACTGCAAGTTAGAAGGTCCTAGGGAGCGGATCTGTGAATAATAGCCCATCGGGCAGAGATAAAAGGAAGCAGTCGAGAAGACTAGTGAGAGTCTTTCCAGTTATGACTGGTATGTAGAATGTTGATTGATTATTATGATTGATGTATTATATTATATTCGTCTATTACCATGATGTGAATAAGTATATGTGAGGAATGTGGAAGTCCTTGATATTGGATATAGCAATGTGCGCCATGAGCGATAGATGAAAGTGAGTTCATGGATTTGTAGCGCGAGTGAGTAGTGTGTACTCCGATGGAGGTGTGTTACCGTAAGATGTGTGGTGAGTGGAAGGTGAACTAGTGTGTGTACGCTTCATGGATTGTAAGGAGAGGTGGAGTGAATAGAAATGGTAGGGTATTATACCAATGTAATGTTATTCTTGTAGGTGTCGGGGACGGGCCGCAGAGCCACCTCGATGAGCACAGGGGATAGGCCAGCATAGGGCCGGAGGCCACACATAGGCCAGAAGTGAGGCTGTCAGTGTAGGACAGTAGAGGCACATAAAGTCGTGGCAGTCAGGTCACGGACAGGGACGTAGATATGAGAGTGAATGAGATACTATGTTGTTGCCATGTTGATAGGCTAGTGAACTGATACTATGTTGTTGCCATGTTGATAGGCTAGTGAACTGATATTATGTTGTTGCCATGTTGATGGCTATGGAAATAATAATGTGTTATTGCCCTGCGGAGGTGCTAGGGGAGTGTTAAGGGGTATGAGAATAGGAAGGTGATATTGAGAGACTGCGGTGCCGGTGAATCATTAATGTACTATTAAGGCCCTGAGGGGAGAGGCTGAGGCCGAAGTGCCTTTAGGAGTAACTACCGGATTGTGGATCCGAGGGAGCGTGTGTGTGAGAATAAGGCCGTTGTACGGCAGTCATTTCAATAATATAATATATGTAATTGCGCTATTATATGTATAATTATGTTTAATAAATGTGTGAGTCTGATGGATTGTTCTGTTAAGTGTTAACTTGGTTGTTCGTGATTGTTGTCCTGTCATAACTTATTACATCTCCCAGTCTGGGATTTGTGACAGTCATTTTTGGTAACTCTGTCTTTTTATCTCTAAGTCATACTTTTTAGTCACTCTGTCTTTCTATCTCTTTGTCATCGTCTTCAGTCACTCTGTCTTTCTATCTCTCTGTCATCGTTTTTAGTCACTCTGTCTTTCTATCTCTGGATCATCATTTTTGGTCCCTCTGTATTTCTATCTCTAGGTTATCCTTTTTAGTCACTCAGTCTTTCTATCTCTTTGTCATCGTTTTCAGTAACTCTGTTTTCCTATCTCTCTGTCTTCATTTTTAGTGACTCCGTCTTTCTATCTTTCTGTCATCGTTTTTAGTCACTCTGTCTTTCTGTCTCAAGATCAATATTTTTGGTCACTAAGTCTTTTTATCTCTTTGTCATCGTTCTCAATTACTCTGTCTTTCTATCTCTAGGTCATCATTTTTGATCAGTCTGTCTTTCTAGCTCTAGGTCATCAGTTTTAGTAACTCAGTCTTTTTATCTCTAGATCATCCTTTTTAGTAACTCTGTCTTTCTATTTCTCTATTATCGTTTTTAGTCACTCTGTCTTTCTATCTCTAGATCATCATTTTTGGTCACTCTGTCTTTCTATCTCTAGGTCATCCTTTTTAGTCACTCAGTCTTTCTATCTCTTTGTCATCCTTTTCAGTCACTCTGTCTTTATGTCTCTCTGTCATCGTTTTTAGTCACTCTGTCTTTATATCTCTACATCATCATTTTTGGTCAATCTGTCTTTCTATCTGTAGGTTATCCTTTTTAGTCAGTCTGTCTTACTATCTCTTTGTAATCGTTTTGAGTCACATTGTCTTTCTATCTCTATGTCATCGTTTTTAGTCAATCCGTCTTTCTATCTCTAGGTCATCCTTTTTAGACACTCAGTCTTTCTATCTCTTTGTCATCGTTTTCAGTCACTCTGTCTCTCTATCTCTCTGTCAACGTTTTTAGTCACTATGTCTTTCTATCTCTCTGTTATCATTTTTGGTCATTCTCTTATTCTATCTCTAGGTCCTTCTTTTTAGTCACTCAGTCTTTCTAACTAGTTGTCATCATTTTCAGTCAGTCTGTCTTTCTATATCTCTGTCATCGTTTTTAGTCACTCTGTCTTTCTATCTCTATATCATCATTTTTGGTCATACTGTCTTTCTTTCTCTAGGTTATCATTTTTAGTCACTCAGTCTTTCTATCTCTTTGTCATCATTTTCAGTCACTCTGTCTTTCTATCTCTCTGTCATCGTTTTTAGTCACTGTGTCTTTCTATCTCTCTGTTATCATTTTTGGTCATTCTGTCTTTCTATCTCTCTGTCATCGTTTTTAGTCACTCTGTCTTTCTATATCTAGATCATCATTTTTAATCAGTCTGTCTTTCTATCTCTAGGTCATCCTTTTCAATCACACAGTCTTTCTATCTCTTTGTCATCGTTTTCAGTAACTCTGTCTTCCTATCTCTCTGTCATCGTTTTTAGTTACACTGTCTTTCTGTCTCTACATCAAAATTTTTGGTCACTCTGTCTTTCTATCTCTAGGTCGTCCTTTTTAATTACCCAGTCTTTCTATCTCTTTGTCATAGTTCTCAATCACTCTATCTTTCTATCTCTAGATCATCATTTTTGGTCACTCTGTCTTTCTATCACTACATCATCCTTTTTAGTAAATCTGTCTTTCTATTTCTCTTTCGTCGTTTTCAGTAACTCTGTCTTCCTATCTCTCTGTCAACATTTTTAGTTACTACGTCTTTCTATCTCTCTGTCATCGTTTTTAGTCACACTGTCTTTCTGTCTCTAGATCAAAATTTTTGGTCACTCTGTCTTTCTATCTCTCTGTCATCGTTTTTAGTCACTCTGTTTTTATATCTCTAGATAATCATTTTTGGTCACTCTGTTTTTCTATCTCTAGGTCATCCTTTTTAATAATTCAGATTTTCTATCTCTCTGTCATGGTTTATGGTCACTCTGTCTTTCTATCTCCAGATCATAATTTTGATCACTCTGTTTTTCTATCTCTAGGTCATCCTTTTTTGTCACTCAGTCTTTTTATCTCTTTGTCGTCGTTCTCAGGCACTTTGTCTTTCTATCTCTGGATCATCATTTTTGGTCACTCTGTCTTTCTAGCTCTAGGTCATCAGTTTTATTAACTCAGTCTTTCTATCTCTAGATCATCTTTTTGAGTAACTCTGTCTTTCTATTTCTCTATCTTCGTTTTTAGTCACTCTGTCTTTCTATCTCTAGATCATTATTTTTGATCATTCTGTCTTTCTAGCTCTAGTTCATCAGTTTTGGTAATTCAGTCTTTCTATCTGTAGATCATCCTTTTTAGTAACTCTATTTTTCTATCCCTAGATCATCATTTTTGGTCACTCTGTCTTTTTATCTCTAGGTCATACTTTTTAGTCACTCTGTCTTTCTATCTCTTTGTCATTGTTTTTAGTCACTCTGTCTTTCTATCTCTATATCATCATTTTTGGCCATACTGTCTTTCTTTCTCTAGGTTATCATTTTCAGTCACTCAGTCTTTCTATCTCTTTGTCATCATTTTCAGTCACTCTGTCTTTCTATCTCTATGTCATCGTTTTTAGTCACTATGTCTTTCTATCTCTAGATCATCATTTTTGGTAAGTCTGTTTTTCTATCTCTAGATCATCATTTTTAGTCACTCAGTCTTTCTATCTCTTTGTCATCGTTTTCAGTCACTCTGTCTTTCTATCTCTCTGTCATCATTTTTGGTCAATCAGTCTTTCTGTCTCTCTGTCATCGTTTTCAGTCATTCTGTCTTTCTGTCTCTAGATCAAAATATTTGGTCACTCTGTCTTTCTATCTCTAGATCAAAATTTTTGGTCACTCTGTCCTTCTATCTCTAGATCAAAATTTTTGGTCACTCTGTCTTTCTATCTCTAGGTCATCCGTTTTAGTCACTCAGTCTTTCTATCTCTTTTTCATAGTTTTCAGTCACTCTGTCTTTCTATCTCTCTGTCATCGTTTTTAGTCACTCTGTCTTTCTATCTCTAGATCATCATTTTTGGTCACTCTGTCTTTCTATCTCTAGGTCACCGTTTTTAGTCAGTCAGTCTTTCTATCTCTTTGTCATCGTTTTCAGTCAGTCTGTCCTTCTATCTCTCTATTATCGGTTTTAGTCACTCGGTCTTTCTATCTCCAGATCATCATTTTTGTTCACTCTGTCTTTCTATCTCTAGGTCATCATTTTTAGTCACTCAGTCTTTCTATCTCTTTGTCATTGTTTTCAGTCACTCAGTCTTTCTATCTCTCTGTCATCGTTTTTATTCACTCTGTCTTTCTATCTCTCTGTCATCGTTTTTAGTCACTATGTCTTTCTATCTCTAGATCATCATTTTTGGTCAGTCTGTTTTTCTATCTCTAGATCATCATTTTTAGTCACTCAGTCTTTCTATTTCTTTGTTATCGTTTTCAGTCACTCTGTCTTTCTATCTCTCTGTCATCGTTTTCAGTCATTCTGTCTTTCTGTCTTTAGATCAAAAATTTTGGTCACTCTGTCTTTCTATCTCTAGATCAAAATTTTTGGTCACTCTGTCTTTCTATCTCTAGATCAAAATTTTTGATCATTCTGTCTTTGTATCTCTAGATCAAAATTTTTGGTCACTTTGTCTTTTTATCTCTAGGTCATCCTTTTTAGTCACTCAGTCTTTCTATCTCTTTGTGATCGTTTTCAGTCACTCTGTCTTTCTATCTCTCTGTGATCGTTTTTAGTCACTCTGTCTTTCTATCCCTAGATCATCATTTTTGGTCACTCTACCTTTCTATCTCTAGGTCATCGCTTTTAGTCAGTCAGTCTTTCTATCTCTTTGTCACCGTTTTCAGTCAGTCTGTCCTTCTATCTCTCTGTGATCGTTTTTAGTCACTCTGTCTTTCTATCTCTAGATCATCATTTTTGTTCACTCTGTCTTTCTATCTGTAGGTCATCATTTTTAGTCACTCAGTCTTTCTATCTCTTTGTCATCGTTTTCAGTCACTCTGTCTTTCTATCTCTCTGTCATCGTTTTTATTCACTATGTCTTTCTATCTCTCTGTTATCATTTTTGGTCATTCTGTCTTTCTATCTCTCTGTAATCGTTTTTAGTAACTCTGTCTTTCTATATCTAGATCATCATTTTTAGTCAGTCTGTCTTTCTATCTCTAGGTCATCCTTTTTAATCAATCAGTCTTTCTATCTCATTGTCATCGTTTTCAGTCACTCTGTCTTTCTATCTCTTTGTCATCATTTTTAGTGACTCTGTCTTTCTATCTCTAGATCATCATTTTTGGTCACTCTGTCTTTCTATCTCTAGGTTATCCTTTTTAGTCAGTCAGTCTTTCTATCTCTTTGTCATCGTTTTCAGTAACTCTGTCTTCCTATCTCTCTGTCAACATTTTTAGTCACTCTGTCTTTCTGTATTTAGATCATCATTTTTGGTCACTCTGTTTTTCTATCTCTAGGTCATCCTTTTTAGTCATTCAGTCTTTCTTTTTCTTTGTCGTCATTCTCAGCCACTTTGTCTTTCTATCTCTGGATCGTCATTTTTGGTCACTCTGTCTTTCTAGCTCCAGGTCATCAGATTTAGTAACTCTGTCTTTCTATTTCTCTATCATCGCTTTTGGTCACTCAGTCTTTCTATCTCTTTGTCATCGTTTTCAGTCATTCTGTCTTTCTATATTTAGATCATCATTTTTGGTCACTCTGTCTTTCTATCACTACATCATCCTTTTTAGTAACTCTGTCTTTCTATTTCTCTTTCATCGTTTTCAGTCACTCTGTCTTTCTATCTCTCGGTCATAGTTTTTAGTCACTCTGTTTTTATATCTCTAGATCATCATTTTTGGCCACTCTGTTTTTCTATCTCTAGGTCATCTTTTTAATAATTCAGATTTTCTATCTCTCTGTCATGGTTTTTAGTCACTCTGTCTTTCTATCTCTAGATCATAATTTTGGTCACTCTGTTTTTCTATCTCTAGGTCATCCTTTTTAGTCACTCAGTCTTTTTATCTCTTTGTCGTCGTACTCAGCCACTTTGTCTTTCTATCTCTGGATCATCATTTTTGGTCACTCTGTCTTTCTAGCTCTAGGTCATCAGTTTTAGTAACTCAGTCTTTCTATCTCTAGATCATCTTTTTTAGTAACTCTGTCTTTCTATTTCTCTATCATCGTTTTTAGTCACTCTGTCTTTCTATCTCTAGATCATTATTTTTGGTCATTCTGTCTTTCTAGCTCTAGTTCATCAGTTTTGGTAACTCAGTCTTTCTATCTGTAGATCGTCCTTTTTAGTAACTCTATCTTTTTATCCCTAGATCATCATTTTTGGTCACTCTGTCTTTCTATCTCTTTGTCATCGTTTTCAGTCACTGTGTCTTTCTATCTCTCTGTCATCGTTTTTATTCACTTTGTCTTTCTATATCTCTGTCGTCGTTTTTAGTCACTCTGTCTTTCTATCTCTATATCATCATTTTTAGTCAGTCTGTCTTTTTATCTCTAGGTCATTCTTTTTAGTCACTCAGTCTTTCTATCTCTTTGTCATCGTTTTCAGATCGTCATTTTTGGTCACTCTGTCTTTTTATCTCTATGTCATACTTTTTAGTCACTCTGTCTTTCTATCTCTCTGTCATCATTTTTAGTGACTCCGTCTTTCTATCTCTCTGTCATCGTTTTAGTCACTCTATCTTTATATCTCTACATCATCATTTTTGGTCACACTGTCTTTCTATCTCTAGGTTATCCTTTTTAGTCAGTCTGTCTTACTATCTGTTTGTCATCGTTTTCAGTCACACTGTCTTTCTATCTCTCTTTCATCGTTTTTAGTCACTCTGTCTTTCTATCTCTAGATCATCATTTTTTGATTATTCTGACATTTTTTCTCTAGGTCATCCTTTTTAGTCACTCAGTCTTTCTATGTCTTTGTTATCGTTTTCAATCACTCTGTCTTTCTATCTCTACGTCATCGTTTTTAGTCACTCCGTCTTTCTATCTCTAGGTCATCCTTTTTAGTCACTCAGTCTTTCTATCTCTTCGTCATCGTTTTCAGTCACTCTGTCTTTCTATCTCTCTGTCAACGTTTTTAGACACTATGTCTTTCTATCTCTCTGTTATCATTTTTGGTCATTCTGTTATTCTATCTCTAGGTAATCCTTTTTAGTCACTCAGTCTTTCTAACTAGTTGTCATCATTTTCAGTCACTTTCTCTTTCTATATCTCTGTCGTCGTTTTTAGTCACTCTGTCTTTCTATCTCTATATCATCATTTTTGGTCATACTGTCTTTCTTTCTCTAGGTTATCATTTTCAGTCACTCAGTCTTTCTATCTCTTTGTCATCATTTTCAGTCACTCTGTCTTTCTATCTCTCTGTCACCGTTTTTAGTCACTATGTTTTTCTATCTCTAGATCATCATTTTTGGTCAGTCTGTTTTTCTGTCTCTAGATCATCATTTTTAGTCACTCAGTCTTTCTATCTCTTTGTCATCGTTTTCAGTCACTCTGTCTTTCTATCTCTCTGTCATCATTTTTGGTCAATCAGTCTTTCTATCTCTCTGTCATCGTTTTCAGTCATTCTGTCTTTATGTCTTTAGATCAAAATTTTTGGTCACTCTGTCTTTCTATCTCTAGATCAAAATTTTTGGTCACTCTGTCTTTCTATCTCTAGATCAAAATTTTTGGTCACTCTGCCTTTCTATCTCTAGATCAAAATTTTTGGTCACTCTGTCTTTCTATCTGTAGATCAAAATTTTTGGTCACTCTGTCTTTCTATCTCTAGGTCATCCGTTTTATTCACTCAGTCTTTCTATCTCTTTGTCATCGTTTTCAGTCACTCTGTCTTTCTATCTCTCTGTCATCGTTTTTAGTCACTCTGTC
>OZ007572.1:340063-385063 GCA_963931925.1 Onchidella celtica
TTTCTATCGCTCTCTCTTTTTTCTCTCTTTCTATAGTACTCTCTCTTTTTCTCTCTTTCTTTCGCTTTGTCTCTTTTTCTCCCTTTCTGTCGCCCTCTCTCTATTTCTGTCTTTCTGTCGCTCTCTCTCTTTTTCTCTGTTTCTGTCCCACATTTTTTCTGTTTCTGTCGCTCTCTCTCTTTTTCTCTCTTTCTGTCTCTCTCTTTTTTCTCTGTTTCTGTCACTCTCTCTCTTTTTCTCTCTTTCTGTCGCTCTCTCTCTTTTTCTCTGTTTCTGTCGCTCTCTCTCTTTTTCTGTCTTTCTGTCTCTCTCTTTTTTCTCTGTTTCTGTCACTCTCTCTCTCTTTCTCTCTTTCTGTCGCTCTCTCTCTTTTTGTTTGTTTTTGTCGCTCTCTCTCTTTCTCTTTGTTTTTGTCGCTCTCTCTCTTTTTCTCTGTTTCTGTCGCTCTCTCTCTCTTTCTCTCTTTCTGTCGCTCTCTCTCTTTTTCTCTGTTTCTGTCGCTCTCTCTCTCTTTCTGTCGCTCTCTCTCTTTTTCTCTGTTTCTGTCGCTCTCTCTCTTTTTCTCTGTTTCTGTCGCTCTCTTTCTTTTTCTCTGTTTCTGTCGCTCTCTCTCTTTTTCTCCCATTCTTTCGTTCTCACTCTGTTTCTCGCTTTCTATCGCATTCGCTCTTTTTCTCTCTTTCTGTCCCTCTCTCTTTTTTCTCTGTTTCTGTCGCTCTCTCTCTTTTTCTCTCTTTCCGTCTCTCTCTCTCTTTTTCTCTGTTTCTGTCGCTCTCTCTCTCTTTCTCTCTTTCTGTCGCTCTCTCTCTTTTTCTCTGTTTCTGTCGCTCTCTCTCTCTTTCTGTCGCTCTCTCTCTTTTTCTCTGTTTCTGTCGCTCTCTCTCTTTTTCTCTGTTTCTGTCGCTCTCTTTCTTTTTCTCTGTTTCTGTCGCTCTCTCTCTTTTTCTCCCATTCTTCGTTCTCACTCTGTTTCTCGCTTTCTATCGCATTCGCTCTTTTTCTCTCTTTCTGTCCCTCTCTCTTTTTTCTCTGTTTCTGTCGCTCTCTCTCTTTTTCTCTCTTTCCGTCTCTCTCTCTCTTTTTCTCTGTTTCTGTTGCTCTCTCTCTTTTTCTCTGTTTCTTTCATACTCTCTCTTTTTTTCTGTTTCTGTCGCTCTCTCTCTTTTTCTCTCTCTCTTTTTCTCTGTTTTTGTCAGTACCTCTCTACATCTATCTCTCTTTCTGTCGCTCTGTCTCTTTTTTCTCTGTTTCTGTCGCTCTCTCTCTTTTTCTCTCTTTCCGTCTCTCTCTCTCTTTTTCTCTGTTTCTGTTGCTCTCTCTCTTTTTCTCTGTTTCTTTCATACTCTCTCTTTTTTTCTGTTTCTGTCGCTCTCTCTCTTTTTCTCTCTCTCTTTTTCTCTGTTTTTGTCAGTACCTCTCTACATCTATCTCTCTTTCTGTCGCTCTGTCTTTTTTTCTCTGTTTCTGTCGCTCTATCTCTTTTTCTGTTTTTCTGTCGCACTCTATTTCTCTGTTTCTGTCACTTTCTTTCTTTTTCTCTCTTTCTGTCGCTCTCTCTCTCCCTCTCGTTCTATCTCTCTTTTTCTCTTTCTGTAACTCAATATCTCTATTTCTCTTCTGCTGTCACTCTGTCTCTTTCTTTCTTTCTGTCGCATTCTCTCAAATTCTCTCTCTCTCTTGTTCTCTCTCTTTTTCTCTCTTTATCTCGCTCTCTCTCTTTTTCTCTCTTTCTGTTGCTCTCTCTCTCTTTCTCTCTTTTTGCTGCTGTCTCTCTCTTTCTCTCTTTTTGTTGCTCCCTCTCTTTTTCTCTCTTTCTTCGATCTCTCTCTAGACCTTTCTCTCTTTCTGTTGCTCTCTCTCTTTTTCTCTCTTTCTTTCTTTTTCTCTCTTTCTGTTGCTCTCTCTCTTTTTATGTTTGTCGCTCTCTCTTTTTTTCTCTGTTTGTCTCTTTCTGTCGCTTTCTCGCTTTTTATACCTTTTTGACTCTCTCTCTCTCTTTCTCTCTTTCTGTCGCACTGTCTCTTTTTCTCTATTTCTGTCGCTCTCCCTCTTTAACTCTGTTTCTGTCGCTCTCTCTCTTTTTCCTCTCTATCTGTTTGCTCTCTCGCTCTATTTCTCTTTTTCTGTCACTCCCTCTCTTTTTCTGTTTGTCGCTCTCTCCTTTATCTCTGTTTCTCTCTTTCCGACGCTCTCTCTATTTTTCTCTCTTTCTGTTGCTCTCTCTCTATTTCTACTTTTCTTTCTCTCTCTCTCTCTTTTTCTCTCTTTCTGTCGCATTCTCTCTTTTTTTCTGTTTCTGTCGCTCTCTCTCTTTTTCTCTGTTTCTGTCGATATCTCTCTTTTTTTCTGTTTCTGTTGCTCTCTCTCTTTTTTTCTGTTTCTGTTGCTCTCTCTCTTTTTTTCTGTTTCTGTTGCTCTCTCTCTTTTTTTCTGTTTCTGTTGCTCTCTCTCTTTTTTTCTGTTTCTGTTGCTCTCTCTCTTTTTCTCTGTTTCTGTCGATATCTCTCTTTTTCTCTGTTTCTGTCGATATCTCTCTTTTTCTCTGTTTCTGTCGATATCTCTCTTTTTCTCTGTTTCTGTCGCTATCTCTCTTTTTTTCTGTTTCTGTCGATATCTCTCTTTTTTTCTGTTTCTGTTGCTCTCTCTCTTTTTTTCTGTTTCTGTCGCTCTCTCTCTTTTTTTCTGTTTCTGTTGCTCTCTCTCTTTTTCTCTGTTTCTGTCGCTCTCTCTCTTTTTCTCTGTTTCTGTTGCTCTCTCTCTTTTTCTCTGTTTCTGTCGCTCTCTCTCTTTTTCTCTGTTTCTGTTGCTCTCTCTCTTTTTCTCTGTTTCTGTTGCTCTCTCTCTTTTTCTCTGTTTCTGTCGCTCTCTCTCTTTTTCTCTGTTTCTGTCGCTCTCTCTCTTTTTCTCTGTTTCTGTTGCTCTCTCTCTTTTTCTCTGTTTCTGTTGCTCTCTATCTTTTTCTCTGTTTCTGTCGCTCTCTCTCTTTTTCTCTGTTTCTGTCGCTCTCTCTCTTTTTCTCTGTTTCTGTTGCTCTCTCTCTTTTTCTCTGTTTCTGTCGCTCTCTCTCTTTTTCTCTGTTTCTGTCGATATCTCTCTTTTTCTCTGTTTCTGTCGCTCTCTCTCTTTTTCTCTGTTTCTGTCGCTCTCTCTCTTTTTCTCTGTTTCTGTCGATATCTCTCTTTTTCTCTGTTTCTGTCGATATCTCTCTTTTTCTCTGTTTCTGTCGCTCTCTCTCTTTTTCTCTGTTTCTGTTGCTCTCTTTTTTCTCTGTTTCTGTTGCTCTCTCTCTTTTTCTCTGTTTCTGTTGCTCTCTCTCTTTTTCTCTGTTTCTGTTGCTCTCTCTCTTTTTCTCTGTTTCTGTTGCTCTCTTTTTTTTTCTCTGTTTCTGTTGCTCTCTCTCTTTTTCTCTGTTTCTGTTGCTCTCTCTCTTTTTCTCTGTTTCTGTTGCTCTCTCTCTTTTTCTCTGTTTCTGTTGCTCTCTTTTTTCTCTGTTTCTGTTGCTCTCTTTTTTCTCTGTTTCTGTTGCTCTCTCTCTTTTTCTCTGTTTCTGTTGCTCTCTCTCTTTTTTCTCTGTTTCTGTTGCTCTCTCTCTTTTTTCTCTGTTTCTGTTGCTCTCTCTCTTTTTCTCTGTTTCTGTTGCTCTCTCTCTTTTTCTCTGTTTCTGTTGCTCTCTTTTTTCTCTGTTTCTGTTGCTCTCTCTCTTTTTCTCTGTTTCTGTTGCTCTCTCTCTTTTTCTCTGTTTCTGTTGCTCTCTCTCTTTTTCTCTGTTTCTGTTGCTCTCTCTCTTTTTCTCTGTTTCTGTTACTCTCTCTCTTTTTCTCTGTTTCTGTTGCTCTCTCTCTTTTTCTCTGTTTCTGTTGCTCTCTTTTTTCTCTGTTTCTGTTGCTCTCTCTCTTTTTCTCTGTTTCTGTTACTCTCTCTCTTTTTCTCTGTTTCTGTCGCTCTCTCTCTTTTTCTCTGTTTCTGTTGCTCTCTTTTTTCTCTGTTTCTGTTGCTCTCTCTCTTTTTCTCTGTTTCTGTTGCTCTCTCTCTTTTTCTCTGTTTCTGTTGCTCTCTCTCTTTTTCTCTGTTTCTGTCGCTCTCTCTCTTTTTCTCTGTTTCTGTTGCTCTCTCTCTTTTTCTCTGTTTCTGTTGCTCTCTCTCTTTTTCTCTGTTTCTGTTGCTCTCTCTCTTTTTCTCTGTTTCTGTTGCTCTCTCTCTTTTTCTCTGTTTCTGTTGCTCTCTCTCTTTTTCTCTGTTTCTGTTGCTCTCTTTTTTCTCTGTTTCTGTTGCTCTCTCTCTTTTTCTCTGTTTCTGTTACTCTCTCTCTTTTTCTCTGTTTCTGTCGCTCTCTCTCTTTTTCTCTGTTTCTGTTGCTCTCTTTTTTCTCTGTTTCTGTTGCTCTCTCTCTTTTTCTCTGTTTCTGTTGCTCTCTCTCTTTTTCTCTGTTTCTGTTGCTCTCTCTCTTTTTCTCTGTTTCTGTCGCTCTCTCTCTTTTTCTCTGTTTCTGTTGCTCTCTCTCTTTTTCTCTGTTTCTGTTGCTCTCTCTCTTTTTCTCTGTTTCTGTTGCTCTCTCTCTTTTTCTCTGTTTCTGTTGCTCTCTCTCTTTTTCTCTGTTTCTGTTGCTCTCTCTCTTTTTCTCTGTTTCTGTTGCTCCCTCTCTTTTTCTGTTTGTCGCTCCATCACTTTTTCTGTTTGTCGCTCTCTCTTTTTCTCTGTTTCTGTTGCTCTCTCTCTTTTTCTCTGTTTCTGTCGCTCTCTCTCTTTTTCTCTGTTTCTGTGGCTCTCTCTCTTTTTCTCTGTTTCTGTTGCTCTCTCTCTTTTTCTCTGTTTCTGTTGCTCTCTCTCTTTTTCTCTGTTCCTGTGGCTCTCTCTCTTTTTCTCTGTTTCTGTTGCTCTCTCTCTTTTTCTCTGTTTCTGTTGCTCTCTCTCTTTTTCTCTGTTTCTGTTGCTCTCTCTCTTTTTCTCTGTTTCTGTTGCTCTCTCTCTTTTTCTCTGTTTCTGTTGCTCTCTCTCTTTTTCTCTGTTTCTGTTGCTCTCTCTCTTTTTCTCTGTTTCTGTTGCTCTCTCTCTTTTTCTCTGTTTCTGTTGCTCTCTCTCTTTTTCTCTGTTTCTGTTGCTCTCTCTCTTTTTCTCTGTTTCTGTTGCTCTCTCTCTTTTTCTCTGTTTCTGTTGCTCTCTCTCTTTTTCTCTGTTTCTGTTGCTCTCTCTCTTTTTCTCTGTTTCTGTTGCTCTCTCTCTTTTTCTCTGTTTCTGTTGCTCTCTCTCTTTTTCTCTGTTTCTGTTGCTCTCTCTCTTTTTCTCTGTTTCTGTCGCTCTCTCTCTTTTTCTCTGTTTCTGTCGCTCTCTCTCTTTTTCTATCTTTCTGTCGCTCTCTCTCTTTTTCTCTGTTTCTGTCGCTCTCTCTCTTTTTCTCTGTTTCTGTTGCTCTCTCTCTTTTTCTCTGTTTCTGTTGCTCTCTCTCTTTTTCTCTGTTTCTGTTGCTCTCTCTCTTTTTCTCTGTTTCTGTTGCTCTCTCTCTTTTTCTCTGTTTCTGTTGCTCTCTCTCTTTTTCTCTGTTTCTGTTGCTCTCTCTCTTTTTCTCTGTTTCTGTTGCTCTCTTTCTTTTTCTCTGTTTCTGTTGCTCTCTCTCTTTTTCTCTGTTTCTGTTGCTCTCTCTCTTTTTCTCTGTTTCTGTCGCTCTCTCTCTTTTTCTCTGTTTCTGTTGCTCTCTCTCTTTTTCTCTGTTTCTGTCGCTCTCTCTCTTTTTCTCTGTTTCTGTTGCTCTCTCTCTTTTTCTCTGTTTCTGTTGCTCTCTCTCTTTTTCTCTGTTTCTGTGGCTCTCTCTCTTTTTCTCTGTTTCTGTTGCTCTCTCTCTTTTTCTCTGTTTCTGTTGCTCTCTCTCTTTTTCTCTGTTTCTGTCGCTCTCTCTCTTTTTCTCTGTTTCTGTGGCTCTCTCTCTTTTTCTCTGTTTCTGTTGCTCTCTCTCTTTTTCTCTGTTTCTGTTGCTCTCTCTCTTTTTCTCTGTTTCTGTGGCTCTCTCTCTTTTTCTCTGTTTCTGTTGCTCTCTCTCTTTTTCTCTGTTTCTGTTGCTCTCTCTCTTTTTCTCTGTTTTTGTCGCTCTCTCTCTTTTTCTCTGTTTCTGTTGCTCTCTCTCTTTTTCTCTGTTTCTGTCGCTCTCTCTCTTTTTCTCTGTTTCTGTTGCTCTCTCTCTTTTTCTCTGTTTCTGTTGCTCTCTCTCTTTTTCTCTGTTTCTGTGGCTCTCTCTCTTTTTCTCTGTTTCTGTTGCTCTCTCTCTTTTTCTCTGTTTCTGTGGCTCTCTCTCTTTTTCTCTGTTTCTGTTGCTCTCTCTCTTTTTCTCTGTTTCTGTTGCTCTCTCTCTTTTTCTCTGTTTCTGTGGCTCTGTCTCTTTTTCTCTGTTTCTGCCGGTATCTCTCTACAGCTATCTCTCTTTCTGTCATTCTCTCTTTTTCTTTGTTTCTGTGGCACTCTCTGTTTTTCTCTCATTCTGTTGGTATCTCTCTACATCTATCTCTCTTTCTGTCACTCTCTCTGTTTTTCTCTCTTTCTGTCGGTATCTCTCTACATCTATCTCTCTTTCTGTCACTCTCTCTCTCTTTCTCTCTTTCTGTCACACTCTCTCTTTTTCTCTGTTTCTGTCGCAGTCTCTCTTTTTCTCTCTTTCTGTCTCTCTCTCTTTTTTTCTCTCTTTCTGTCGCTCTCTCTCTCTTTCTCTCTTTCTGTCGCTCTCTCTCTTTTTCTCTGTTTCTGTCGCTCTCTCTCTCTTTCTGTCGCTCTCTCTCTTTTTCTCTGTTTCTGTCGCTCTCTCTCTTTTTCTCTGTTTCTGTCGCTCTCTTTCTTTTTCTCTGTTTCTGTCGCTCTCTCTCTTTTTCTCCCATTCTTTCTTTCTCACTCTGTTTCTCGCTTTCTATCGCATTCGCTCTTTTTCTCTCTTTCTGTCCCTCTCTCTTTTTTCTCTGTTTCTGTCGCTCTCTCTCTTTTTCTCTCTTTCCGTCTCTCTCTCTCTTTTTCTCTGTTTCTGTTGCTCTCTCTCTTTTTCTCTGTTTCTTTCATACTCTCTCTTTTTTTCTGTTTCTGTCGCTCTCTCTCTTTTTCTCTCTCTCTTTTTCTCTGTTTTTGTCAGTATCTCTCTACATCTATCTCTCTTTCTGTCGCTCTGTCTCTTTTTTCTCTGTTTCTGTCGCTCTCTCTCTTTTTCTCTCTTTCCGTCTCTCTCTCTCTTTTTCTCTGTTTCTGTTGCTCTCTCTCTTTTTCTCTGTTTCTTTCATACTCTCTCTTTTTTTCTGTTTCTGTCGCTCTCTCTCTTTTTCTCTCTCTCTTTTTCTCTGTTTTTGTCAGTACCTCTCTACATCTATCTCTCTTTCTGTCGCTCTGTCTCTTTTTCTCTGTTTCTGTCGCTCTATCTCTTTTTCTGTTTTTCTGTCGCACTCTATTTCTCTGTTTCTGTCACTTTCTTTCTTTTTCTCTCTTTCTGTCGCTCTCTCTCTCCCTCTCGTTCTATCTCTCTTTTTCTCTTTCTGTAACTCAATATCTCTATTTCTCTTCTGCTGTCACTCTGTCTCTTTCTTTCTTTCTGTCGCATTCTCTCAAATTCTCTCTCTCTCTTGTTCTCTCTCTTTTTCTCTCTTTATCTCGCTCTCTCTCTTTTTCTCTCTTTCTGTTGCTCTCTCTCTCTTTCTCTCTTTTTGCTGCTGTCTCTCTCTTTCTCTCTTTTTGTTGCTCCCTCTCTTTTTCTCTCTTTCTTCGATCTCTCTCTAGACCTTTCTCTCTTTCTGTTGCTCTCTCTCTTTTTCTCTCTTTCTTTCTTTTTCTCTCTTTCTGTTGCTCTCTCTCTTTTTATGTTTGTCGCTCTCTCTTTTTTTCTCTGTTTGTCTCTTTCTGTCGCTTTCTCGCTTTTTATACCTTTTTGACTCTCTCTCTCTCTTTCTCTCTTTCTGTCGCACTGTCTCTTTTTCTCTATTTCTGTCGCTCTCCCTCTTTAACTCTGTTTCTGTCGCTCTCTCTCTTTTTCCTCTCTATCTGTTTGCTCTCTCGCTCTATTTCTCTGTTTCTGTCACTCCCTCTCTTTTTCTGTTTGTCGCTCTCTCCTTTATCTCTGTTTCTCTCTTTCCGACGCTCTCTCTATTTTTCTCTCTTTCTGTTGCTCTCTCTCTATTTCTACTTTTCTTTCTCTCTCTCTCTCTTTTTCTCTCTTTCTGTCGCATTCTCTCTTTTTTTCTGTTTCTGTCGCTCTCTCTCTTTTTCTCTGTTTCTGTCGATATCTCTCTTTTTTTCTGTTTCTGTTGCTCTCTCTCTTTTTTTCTGTTTCTGTTGCTCTCTCTCTTTTTTTCTGTTTCTGTTGCTCTCTCTCTTTTTTTCTGTTTCTGTTGCTCTCTCTCTTTTTTTCTGTTTCTGTTGCTCTCTCTCTTTTTCTCTGTTTCTGTCGATATCTCTCTTTTTCTCTGTTTCTGTCGATATCTCTCTTTTTCTCTGTTTCTGTAGATATCTCTCTTTTTCTCTGTTTCTGTCGCTATCTCTCTTTTTTTCTGTTTCTGTCGATATCTCTCTTTTTTTCTGTTTCTGTTGCTCTCTCTCTTTTTTTCTGTTTCTGTCGCTCTCTCTCTTTTTTTCTGTTTCTGTTGCTCTCTCTCTTTTTCTCTGTTTCTGTCGCTCTCTCTCTTTTTCTCTGTTTCTGTTGCTCTCTCTCTTTTTCTCTGTTTCTGTCGCTCTCTCTCTTTTTCTCTGTTTCTGTTGCTCTCTCTCTTTTTCTCTGTTTCTGTTGCTCTCTCTCTTTTTCTCTGTTTCTGTCGCTCTCTCTCTTTTTCTCTGTTTCTGTCGCTCTCTCTCTTTTTCTCTGTTTCTGTTGCTCTCTCTCTTTTTCTCTGTTTCTGTTGCTCTCTCTCTTTTTCTCTGTTTCTGTCGCTCTCTCTCTTTTTCTCCGTTTCTGTCGATATCTCTCTTTTTCTCTGTTTCTGTCGCTATCTCTCTTTTTCTCTGTTTCTGTCGCTCTCTCTCTTTTTCTCTGTTTCTGTCGATATCTCTCTTTTTCTCTGTTTCTGTCGCTCTCTCTCTTTTTCTCTGTTTCTGTTGCTCTCTCTCTTTTTCTCTGTTTCTGTTGCTCTCTCTCTTTTTCTCTGTTTCTGTTGCTCTCTCTCTTTTTCTCTGTTTCTGTGGCTCTCTCTCTTTTTCTCTGTTTCTGTTGCTCTCTCTCTTTTTCTCTGTTTCTGTGGCTCTGTCTCTTTTTCTCTGTTTCTGCCGGTATCTCTCTACAGCTATCTCTCTTTCTGTCATTCTCTCTTTTTCTTTGTTTCTGTGGCACTCTCTGTTTTTCTCTCATTCTGTTGGTATCTCTCTACATCTATCTCTCTTTCTGTCACTCTCTCTGTTTTTCTCTCTTTCTGTCGGTATCTCTCTACATCTATCTCTCTTTCTGTCACTCTCTCTCTCTTTCTCTCTTTCTGTCACACTCTCTCTTTTTCTCTGTTTCTGTCGCAGTCTCTCTTTTTCTCTCTTTCTGTCTCTCTCTCTTTTTCTCTGTTTCTGTTGCTCTCTCTCTTTTTCTCTGTTTCTGTGGCTCTCTCTCTTTTTCTCTGTTTCTGTTGCTCTCTCTCTTTTTCTCTGTTTCTGTTGCTCTCTCTCTTTTTCTCTGTTTCTGTTGCTCTCTCTCTTTTTCTCTGTTTCTGTTGCTCTCTCTCTTTTTCTCTGTTTCTGTTGCTCTCTCTCTTTTTCTCTGTTTCTGTTGCTCTCTCTCTTTTTCTCTGTTTCTGTTGCTCTCTCTCTTTTTCTCTGTTTCTGTTGCTCTCTCTCTTTTTCTCTGTTTCTGTTGCTCTCTCTCTTTTTCTCTGTTTCTGTTGCTCTCTCTCTTTTTCTCTGTTTCTGTTGCTCTCTCTCTTTTTCTCTGTTTCTGTTGCTCTCTCTCTTTTTCTCTGTTTCTGTTGCTCTCTCTCTTTTTCTCTGTTTCTGTTGCTCTCTCTCTTTTTCTCTGTTTCTGTTGCTCTCTCTCTTTTTCTCTGTTTCTGTTGCTCTCTCTCTTTTTCTCTGTTTCTGTTGCTCTCTCTCTTTTTCTCTGTTTCTGTCGCTCTCTCTCTTTTTCTCTGTTTCTGTTGCTCTCTCTCTTTTTCTCTGTTTCTGTCGCTCTCTCTCTTTTTCTCTGTTTCTGTTGCTCTCTCTCTTTTTCTCTGTTTCTGTTGCTCTCTCTCTTTTTCTCTGTTTCTGTGGCTCTCTCTCTTTTTCTCTGTTTCTGTTGCTCTCTCTCTTTTTCTCTGTTTCTGTTGCTCTCTCTCTTTTTCTCTGTTTCTGTCGCTCTCTCTCTTTTTCTCTGTTTCTTTGGCTCTCTCTCTTTTTCTCTGTTTCTGTTGCTCTCTCTCTTTTTCTCTGTTTCTGTTGCTCTCTCTCTTTTTCTCTGTTTCTGTGGCTCTCTCTCTTTTTCTCTGTTTCTGTTGCTCTCTCTCTTTTTCTCTGTTTCTGTTGCTCTCTCTCTTTTTCTCTGTTTCTGTCGCTCTCTCTCTTTTTCTCTGTTTCTGTTGCTCTCTCTCTTTTTCTCTGTTTCTGTCGCTCTCTCTCTTTTTCTCTGTTTCTGTTGCTCTCTCTCTTTTTCTCTGTTTCTGTTGCTCTCTCTCTTTTTCTCTGTTTCTGTGGCTCTCTCTCTTTTTCTCTGTTTCTGTTGCTCTCTCTCTTTTTCTCTGTTTCTGTGGCTCTCTCTCTTTTTCTCTGTTTCTGTTGCTCTCTCTCTTTTTCTCTGTTTCTGTTGCTCTCTCTCTTTTTCTCTGTTTCTGTGGCTCTGTCTCTTTTTCTCTGTTTCTGCCGGTATCTCTCTACAGCTATCTCTCTTTCTGTCATTCTCTCTTTTTCTTTGTTTCTGTGGCACTCTCTGTTTTTCTCTCATTCTGTTGGTATCTCTCTACATCTATCTCTCTTTCTGTCACTCTCTCTGTTTTTCTTTCTTTCTGTCGGTATCTCTCTACATCTATCTCTCTTTCTGTCACTCTCTCTCTCTTTCTCTCTTTCTGTCACACTCTCTCTTTTTCTCTGTTTCTGTCGCAGTCTCTCTTTTTCTCTCTTTCTGTCTCTCTCTCTTTTTTTCTCTCTTTCTGTCGCTCTCTCTCTCTTTCTCTCTTTCTGTCGCTCTCTCTCTTTTTCTCTGTTTCTGTCGCTCTCTCTCTCTTTCTGTCGCTCTCTCTCTTTTTCTCTGTTTCTGTCGCTCTCTCTCTTTTTCTCTGTTTCTGTCGCTCTCTTTCTTTTTCTCTGTTTCTGTCGCTCTCTCTCTTTTTCTCCCATTCTTTCGTTCTCACTCTGTTTCTCGCTTTCTATCGCATTCGCTCTTTTTCTCTCTTTCTGTCCCTCTCTCTTTTTTCTCTGTTTCTGTCGCTCTCTCTCTTTTTCTCTCTTTCCGTCTCTCTCTCTCTTTTTCTCTGTTTCTGTTGCTCTCTCTCTTTTTCTCTGTTTCTTTCATACTCTCTCTTTTTTTCTGTTTCTGTCGCTCTCTCTCTTTTTCTCTCTCTCTTTTTCTCTGTTTTTGTCAGTACCTCTCTACATCTATCTCTCTTTCTGTCGCTCTGTCTCTTTTTTCTCTGTTTCTGTCGCTCTCTCTCTTTTTCTCTCTTTCCGTCTCTCTCTCTCTTTTTCTCTGTTTCTGTTGCTCTCTCTCTTTTTCTCTGTTTCTTTCATACTCTCTCTTTTTCTCTCTCACTTTTTCTCTGTTTTTGTCAGTACCTCTCTACATCTATCTCTCTTTCTGTCGCTCTGTCTCTTTTTCTCTGTTTCTGTCGCTCTATCTCTTTTTCTGTTTTTCTGTCGCACTCTATTTCTCTGTTTCTGTCACTTTCTTTCTTTTTCTCTCTTTCTGTCGCTCTCTCTCTCCCTCTCGTTCTATCTCTCTTTTTCTCTTTCTGTAACTCAATATCTCTATTTCTCTTCTGCTGTCACTCTGTCTCTTTCTTTCTTTCTGTCGCATTCTCTCAAATTCTCTCTCTCTCTTGTTCTCTCTCTTTTTCTCTCTTTATCTCGCTCTCTCTCTTTTTCTCTCTTTCTGTTGCTCTCTCTCTCTTTCTCTCTTTTTGCTGCTGTCTCTCTCTTTCTCTCTTTTTGTTGCTCCCTCTCTTTTTCTCTCTTTCTTCGATCTCTCTCTAGACCTTTCTCTCTTTCTGTTGCTCTCTCTCTTTTTCTCTCTTTCTTTCTTTTTCTCTCTTTCTGTTGCTCTCTCTCTTTTTATGTTTGTCGCTCTCTTTTTTTCTCTGTTTGTCTCTTTCTGTCGCTTTCTCGCTTTTTATACCTTTTTGACTCTCTCTCTCTCTTTCTCTCTTTCTGTCGCACTGTCTCTTTTTCTCTATTTCTGTCGCTCTCCCTCTTTAACTCTGTTTCTGTCGCTCTCTCTCTTTTTCCTCTCTATCTGTTTGCTCTCTCGCTCTATTTCTCTGTTTCTGTCACTCCCTCTCTTTTTCTGTTTGTCGCTCTCTCCTTTATCTCTGTTTCTCTCTTTCCGACGCTCTCTCTATTTTTCTCTCTTTCTGTTGCTCTCTCTCTATTTCTACTTTTCTTTCTCTCTCTCTCTCTTTTTCTCTCTTTCTGTCGCATTCTCTCTTTTTTTCTGTTTCTGTCGCTCTCTCTCTTTTTCTCTGTTTCTGTTGCTCTCTCTCTTTTTTTCTGTTTCTGTTGCTCTCTCTCTTTTTCTCTGTTTCTGTCGCTCTCTCTCTTTTTCTCTGTTTCTGTTGCTCTCTCTCTTTTTTTCTGTTTCTGTTACTCTCTCTCTCTTTTTCTGTTTGTCGCTCCATCACTTTTTCTGTTTGCCGCTCTCTCTTTTTCTCTGTTTCTGTTGCTCTCTCTCTTTTTCTCTGTTTCTGTTGCTCTCTCTCTTTTTCTCTGTTTCTGTTGCTCTCTCTCTTTTTCTCTGTTTCTGTTGCTCTCTCTCTTTTTCTCTGTTTCTGTTGCTCTCTCTCTTTTTCTCTGTTTCTGTTGCTCTCTCTCTTTTTCTCTGTTTCTGTTGCTCTCTCTCTTTTTCTCTGTTTCTGTTGCTCTCTCTCTTTTTCTCTGTTTCTGTTGCTCTCTCTCTTTTTCTCTGTTTCTGTCGATATCTCTCTTTTTCTCTGTTTCTGTCGCTCTCTCTCTTTTTCTCTGTTTCTGTTGCTCTCTCTCTTTTTCTCTGTTTCTGTCGCTCTCTCTCTTTTTCTCTGTTTCTGTCGCTCTCTCTCTTTTTCTCTGTTTCTGTCGCTCTCTCTCTTTTTCTCTGTTTCTGTCGCTCTCTCTCTTTTTCTCTGTTTCTGTTGCTCTCTCTCTTTTTCTCTGTTTCTGTGGCTCTCTCTCTTTTTCTCTGTTTCTGTTGCTCTCTCTCTTTTTCTCTGTTTCTGTCGCTCTCTCTCTTTTTCTCTGTTTCTGTGGCTCTCTCTCTTTTTCTCTGTTTCTGTTGCTCTCTCTCTTTTTCTCTGTTTCTGTTGCTCTCTCTCTTTTTCTCTGTTTCTGTGGCTCTCTCTCTTTTTCTCTGTTTCTGTTGCTCTCTCTCTTTTTCTCTGTTTCTGTGGCTCTGTCTCTTTTTCTCTGTTTCTGCCGGTATCTCTCTACAGCTATCTCTCTTTCTGTCATTCTCTCTTTTTCTTTGTTTCTGTGGCACTCTCTGTTTTTCTCTCATTCTGTTGGTATCTCTCTACATCTATCTCTCTTTCTGTCACTCTCTCTGTTTTTCTCTCTTTCTGTCGGTATCTCTCTACATCTATCTCTCTTTCTGTCACTCTCTCTCTCTTTCTCTCTTTCTGTCACACTCTCTCTTTTTCTCTGTTTCTGTCGCAGTCTCTCTTTTTCTCTCTTTCTGTCTCTCTCTCTTTTTTTCTCTCTTTCTGTCGCACTCTCTCTTTTTCTCTCTCTCTTTTTCTCTGTTTCTTTCATACTCTCTCTTTTTCTCTGTTTCTTTCATACTCTCTCTTTTTCTCTGTTTCTGTATCACTCTCTCTTTTTCTCTCTTTCTGTCAGTGTCTCTCTACACAAATCTATCTCTCTGTCGCTCTCTCTCTTTTTCTCTGTTTCTGTCGTTCTCTCTCTTTTTCTGTTTTTCTGTCGCTCTCTCTCTTTTTCTCGTTTTCTGTTACTCTGTCTCTTTCTCTCTTTCTGTCGCTCTCTGTCTCCCTCTCGTTCTCTCTCTCTTTCTCTCTTTCTGTCCCTCAATATCTCTCTTTATTTTCTACTGTCACGCTTTCTCTTTCTCTCTTTCTGTCGCATTCTCTCAAATTCTCTCTCTCTCTCTCGTTCTCTCTTTTTTTTCTCTTTATCTCGCTCTCTCTCTTTTTCTCTCTTTCTGTTCCTCTCTCTCTCTTTCTCTCTTTTTGCTGCTCCCTCTCTTTTTCTCTCTTTCTGTCGCTCTCTCTCTAGATCTTTCTCTCTTTCTGTTGCTCCCTCTCTTTTTCTCTCTTTCTTTCGCACTCTCTCTTTTTCTACCTTTCTCTCTCTCTCTTTTTCTCTCTTTCTGTCGCACTCTCTCTTTTTCTCTGTTTTTGTCGCTCTCTCTCTTTTTGTGTGTTTCTGTCGCTCTCTCTCTTTTTCTCTGTTTCTGTCGCTCTCTCTCCGTTTTTTCACAGCTGCCTCTTCTACTCAGCCCTTCTTTCATTATTGATCCCAAAGCCATATCTTCACTGAGGAAGACAAAAGACAAAAAGTGACATAATGAAAAATCTGTACGAAAATATTCATCTTCAAGGAACATGAATGTATGAACTATGCCCAGCATCCCCAAATTCAACCAGCGTACTGTCAGAAGATGACCGATTTTTATTTTAAATCATGTGCTTTCCTTGTAACACTAGTGCGTGAGTAAAGTGAGGCTACTCATCGTAGTTTATGGGCACATGTCTGGTTGCCATTAATTGGATTGTTTCCCTTGTATACGGTAGCGCGGACCCGTTATTCACGTCACAGTGAGGAAGCGCCCGTTTTGATTGGTCAATTTAAAATTGTGACAAGCGGGTATCCAGCTCTTGCACCTTGTCTTAAAGTTTCTTGAACATGCTCATTCTTTCTTGTCAACTGTCAGAAAGACAGAAACCCGGGTTTATTTTTAAAAGTAGTCAATACCCTACCTGGTCCTGTACTATACAAGTATTCATGATAACATTTGTTATTAACGGAGATAATGACGTATTGATGGACTAAATTATCCCGCACGAATTTGTCATATGTTTGCTAGTCCTGTCACCTTTGAAAAATAATATTAAAACTACGAGAGAGTTTCTGGTAAAAGCAGCCGGTTAGAATTTGTGCAGCACGTTCCTACTTTATATTGATACCAATTTTATTGTACTTCAATGCACGTATCCTAGTGAGATTATTAATAATAGGATCTCGGATTTCAAGTAAACTTTGAGCTAGACGCGTGTTATCACCAATAAATCCAATTTGGGTCAAACATATTAAATTATAACTGGATAGGACGATAGAGTAATTCTGCAGTTTACGGGGATATCTGGCCGATTGCTGTACGTACAACATTAGCCGCGTTATTAATTATTTTGTGTCGGTACCCTTACCAATTTTGCAGGGCTGTACTCTATGCGAAAGCATTTCACTTGTCCGAAACTGGACTAGCTCTCTCTTACGTCAGCGCTGGCTCATAAATAAGATATGCCAGTTTGGGGTTAGGAGGCACTCTCATCAAAGACGCCGAAAGAGTGACCAGCGCGTTGAACTTTGAACCCTGCAATGACCTGTGCCCTGAGGCTTGCCACCACGTCCGGCCCGGGTAGGCCTGTTATGAATAATTATGATGCAGTAACATGTAGGAGAGAGACTTTGACTCATGGCTGGTTGGGCTTTTCTTTATGCCAGGAGCTTTCTTTGATTCTGGCTTTTCTTTTGGCTTTTCTTTTTTGCTAGTTTTTTTTAATAAATAAGAGTGCCCGGAAAACCTGTGTTCCTTCTGTGTGTCCATAAGGGAAGACTAGGACCCACATAACCCACGTCGCCACTCGTTGGTCCTATATAAAGAAGTTTACACTTTTATTTGTCATATTTTACACGATGAATCCCTGACTATCAACTTAAATCCTGTTCAAGGACTATTATATGAAAGGGCGCGCACGGCCGATCTTCTGACTTCGCTAGCGAAGGCCATTGCATTGACCCAGTTTCTGATGAATAGTCTATTTTTAGACCGAACGTAATAGTGCGCTTTAGCGTAGTGATCTAGACTAATAAGATGCGATGAAGTTTATGTCAGTTAAGTAAGTAAACACATTTTCCATATGATTTGTTGGCATTAATTTACTTAGTGAATATCCAACACGCCAAAACTTTTATTTTTAGGCCTAGATCTAGTGCAGAAAGCTTGCACTTTTTTTCTCCCGGATGTTTACGTTATCGGAACAAATGCTTTGGTTGTGTGGGAAAATATAAACATTGAAACAGACATGTGAAACAATGTGATACTGGTGGATATTTTTTGCAAGTTGTGGGATTTATAATCTTTCAAAATGCCAAACAAGTGTGGTGTTGTGAACTGCAAAGGCAACTACAAGGAATCTAACAAATGTCGTGTGTTTAAACTACCTAAAGACGGACAAGAAAAACAGAAATGGTTGAACTTTCTCCTCCCACGTGAGGATTTCGTTGTCGACCCAACCAGATTTTTTATATGTGAGAGACATTGGCCAGCGGATACACCTATGGTCAAGATACCAGGTGGACATACTCGGCCTGTGTTGCCACCAAGTATTTTTAATGTTCCTTCTTCTTGTTTGCCAACACCAAAACCAGCACCACGCGAGCCTAAAGCTGAGGATCAACAGCTGAACTATTTCATCAAGAAAGACAGAATCACTTCGTTTTCTGAGTTTTCTCCTGACAAAGAGTTGTTAAAAAAGTATGAAAAATCATCTCATATCTCGTCCAGAAGACACATTTGTGTGTATTTTCATGGTGAAAGATTACAGAGAGTTTCTTGTCAATAATTGTTCACAACAAATCTACTTTGTGTTCACCTCTTACTCTTTCTGCTTTCAAGAATGGGATTAACGTGCCTTTGGGTAAAATCTTAAGTCCAAACACTGGTCTGTCATCCTACACACAATTCTTTGAGGCTGTGCACTCAGCGATTAACTACGACCTTCCTGTGGATGGTGTTGTTAAAAAAGTGGGAACGACTCTTCAACAAGTTCAAGCCTAAGAGTCGCTTGATGCTGCCAAAGGCAAGAAACTCAAATTTCTTACAAGACAGCTTCAACTCATACATGACAAGGCATTCTCGGTGGCAGATTACTGCTTTGCAATTGAATCTTTCCCTCACTGTAATTACCATCAACTGCGTGACTTTCTTGTTCTCCCAAGTAGACGAAAGCTGCAGTCTATGATCTCTTCTACACATGTTGACCAAGTACTGGAGAAAACATTTCAGAAAGCAAAGAATGCTCAGCAGAAATATTGTTTTTGTTAGTCGATGAAGTGAAAATTCGCCAAAGAGTCGCCTTTTCAGGGGGTGTTCTCAATGGCATGTCAAAAAATGACCCAGACTCCAAGGCAAGCTCTATGTTATGTGTCCTGTTGAAATGTTTGCATGGTGGACCTAGTGTTATGATATCTGTTACCCCTGTTCACAACCTAACAGCTGCCTACCAATTCACTGTTGTCAAGGAAGCTGCTGTTGTTGTTGAGAAGACAGGTGGGATTGTTTTAGGGTCCATGACTGACAATCATAAAATCAATCAGCAATACTGCAAATTATCCACAAGAAGAACTGATTTTGAGACTGTACATCCTTTGAATGATCAGCGAGCTTGGTATCTGTTGTACGATTCAGTTCACTTGCTGAAGTTTTTATTGTCAAGCGAAGTAAAAGACTTCATCCAAGAAGTTTCAAGGGGTTGCTTGACTGTCCCACATGTGTGCACATATGAGTTCGTAAGGACTGGTTTGTGCTTTGTGAAGAAATCCAAACCTAAAGCATGCTGCCGTCAAAGTCTTGTCAACATTCTTCTCACCATGAACACCTACTATGGTTTTGGATTATTTTCTAAACACCTGCTGCGACGCCTGGCAAAATAAATGTTCTTCTGCATGGGATTCATAATTTGGAAAAGGACTATCAAAGAAATTCAGCTCTGTACCAGACCTCCATCAAGAAGGCACGGCTCACTGACTAATTTGGGCTGCAACATGGTGAGTTATTTTTCGTTTCTGTATACAGAGGAACCATTGCTATAAGACTACAGAAATGGTCCTGATTCATGGAATGGGCTATAATTAAGGTGGTTGAAAAAAATCCAATAGAAAAGGTTGATTCAGAGGTCAAATTGCATGTGTTATTACATACTGAGGTCTTACGCCGGAGGTTCTACTGTATGGTATCGTCATTAACTGTGGTAAAACTGCTTTATTTAATGAGATTAATGTTTGGATGCAACATTGGTTACAATTGGTTAGTCTTAGGTGTCATAATAAGGCTGTAGGTGTCAATAATCATAGAGAGGGGGGAGAGGGGAAGAGAGAAGGGAAAGAGGGGGAGAGAGAAGAGATGGGGGAGAAGGAAGTGGCCCAGAGAGAGAGAGAGAGAGAGAGAGAGAGAGAGAGAGAGAGAGAGAGAGAGAGTTGGAGGGGGAGGGGGGTACATTATGGGTAATGTCGGGTACCTCATTACTAAAGTACTTGTTTGGCTAATTTATTTTAATTACCTTTTGTTACAGGGAGTGTCTGCAGAGTTACCTCCACCTGACAACAGTCACACACTAGAAACGATCACATCACGAGGACACTGCACTGTACAGACAACGGGGAGGAGGAGGCGAGGCGAAATGAGGATCAGAGCTGCCTGTCCTTAACCAGATCGATATCCGAGCTTTAACAAAGCCCAGGCCAGTGACTAGGGCTGAGAGGAGGTTAGTGGTGGGCGATATCGATCTCAACTTATAGTATGTTTTGGCCCCCATAGTTACTGATAACTTTTGTCTTAGAGACACTTCAGTCTAGTGGGCAGTCAAACTTCAACATTGCAAAAAGCTGTTCTTGAACAAATGAATGATTTAGTTTGGTAGAATAAAAACCGCTGGCGTCCGAGAGTGACCTGTCAATTCATTGTGGCCTGTCATTCCAGGGTGACCCCTCAGTCCAGGTGACCTCTCAGTCCAGGGTGAATTGTGTCCAGGGTGACCTGTAACATGTCTGATGGAACTATTAACAGCAACAGGACGGGAAAACTAACAACAACAAAAATGAGCGATCGTGGAGCAGAAAAATGAATATTCGTGATAAGAATAAAAACTGCCATGCCACAAACTGAAATGACCTGAACAGTCAACAGAGACAGAGAATTGACCGTGACCATCCACAATGTAGTCAAGAAAAAACACGTTTGATATCCAAGACAATTAAATTTTTTTTTGATACTTTAGACAAAACACTTCATTTTAGGACACAAAATTTGATAGTTAAGACACGCCACTTGACAATATTATAAGATAATATAACACTTGATAGTTAAGGGGAAATACTTTATATCGTATAGTATAGTTAGTTGAGGATTTGGAAGCACTCACACACACACACACACCCACACACACACACACACTCACACACACACACACGCACGCGAGCGCGCGCGCACACACACACACACACACTTTTTCTCTATTACTGCAACAGCAGCAGTTTCTAACTTTGAATGAACATGGCAAATCTCTTGATGTTGGTGAGCATTATCTTATTTGTATGATGATGTGAGCTGGCGACCATCATGTCTACAACCTCCCATCAGTTACCACGATTATGTCCCATCAGTTTTTCGAACTAATGGCTCAGGTGTGCCTTAAAGTAAAACTGGATTATTTATGCTTTTTCTGTATGCTCAGAATGTATCTTTTGAATGTAGAAAAGCATTCTTCACTAATCTTGTTGGTTTGATTTCACACATTTGGTAGTTTCATTTTGCTATGTAAAAAACACGATATTCTTTCTGTCCATTCAGTTACCAACTAAAGTGAAGGCAACTGAATTGACTTATCTTAATTTTTATTACTTAAAACACATTTTTATCATTTCTTTACCACTGTTCTGGAGGACCGATCAATCCATATTGAAATAAATGGTTGGTTATTTATTTATCGGCCTTTTCTCTCTTAAAAAAATTTGTCTGAACGAACTGTGGAATGTCCCTGCATAGGATTGTGGTTTACGGACAGAATAGGGAACTACCAGAAGCGAAATAAGCCCGATGTTCGTGACACAGGAAATATGCTCACCGCCATTTTGGATAAGATGCAACCTCACTTGACTCATTCAGTTATTCATTGACGACAGTTTGGGATGTTATTAAAATTTATCTTCCGCCCTTGATATTTGCAAACAACGATTCATTATTAAAGTGAAAGGTTTATATTGTTGCAGATATATTTATTAATTTGTTTGCATTATCAGGGAGTCCATTGTAGATCTTGACCCACATTAGAAGTAGGTGGAAGAACGGAGGTGGTGACATCTGGCGGACACCAACATCTTGACTTTCTGTATGGCGGTTGTGATCAGTGCGATTGTTCTTTTGATACGCTCACCCTACTGTTCTAATGCGACAAAGAATGACCAGTGAAGATGTAAATAATGTTCGAATTCTTTTACGGAAATAAATTTCGAAATATACTGAAGGGAAAACGCTTCAGTGTTTGCAATAATTATAGTTATAGTAAACATCTTTGCCCGGGTGCCAAGTTACGAACAATCCATCTGATCCAAGATGGCGCAGGGTAGTCAAATGGATGATTTATTCCTGCCTTGCATCGCGTCTGGTAGTATCTCTATTCTGTGGGTTCACAATATCACACACAATGACTGCCAAAAATGGTAAAAAAGGTCTTTTTCACCACAAACTTGGATATATTTTAGGTTCGCCTTCAGCGTGGGGCCGAATAGTGTACAGCTGTAGTTTTATTCAAGGGTGGGATGATAAAAAATAATTTTTGCTTTCTGAGGTGACAGAAAACATCGAATCTTCAGTGGCCAAGAGCCGTGCAAGAGCACATGTGCATGCAGTCCTCTTTTAGTAGTACAAATAAAGTAATAAACTCAGATATACATTTACTTTGTGTGGGGCGGGGGGGGGGGGATGTTTGGTTTCTGGCCTGTAGTGCCAAATGTCTCTGGTTTCATCCACTCACTGGAGCAATCTTGTATGTTGAAGTACAAGGATTATGGTTCTTGTGCAGGGAGTTGCTAACCTTCATGGACCAAAACAATAACTTCGGAGATTTTGGATTGGTCACAGATCGTGGCAGCTGACAAAAGCCGGAGAAAATCATTAAAAACAAAAGTAGCGCCAGTATCAGAACTATAAACTTCTATAGCAATAAATATAACGTTCTCTAAATCAGCGCATGACAATCATGGCAGAAAGGCTCAAATTACCTAAAAATTCGATTCTTTTAGAACTTATACATTAAACCAGAAATTGATCAGGCATCACTCTAGTGTATTAGTCTAGGATGTCAAATCTTGCATTAGTTTTACTGTAAAATATGTCATGTCGTCACACAGTCATCAAAAACTGCTGGTATCTGTGGGTTCTTTAGGGAATGCCATCTATTTTATCTTTCACCACAAGCAACTCTGGTACGGCGGGCAGACAGAAAAAAAAATTAAAATTTTGAAGAAGTTAGTTTCTATTATATTTGGTTTGTTTGCTAATGGATACTACGAGGAGGAAGTGAAAAGTGAGGCCAGCAAACTTGCGCTGTCTTCTAGAATCGCCCTCATGCCACAGTAAACAAAATGTTTGTCATCCAGCCCGGCTGGTGTAGCACACGCGACTTCATCCTCTCTCCCGGTTACAGCTGTGGCCAGGTCTCTGACAGTTCCCACTCGCCCATTCCGTCACTTGTTCATTCATCGCAGCTAAACTGACTGGAACTGTGAGTGTTTCTGATCTAAATGACATTCTTTTGCCTGGTGAGTAAAGTCACATGATTGTGTCCTTGGTGCATCGTTATCTCGTCTGTCTGTTTGTCTCGTTGTCTTATTTAAATTTTGTCAGTCTCTTTATAACATGCATGACTAGGATGTGGTGTAGTGCTTTGATCCAAGCATGGTCTACAGTGTGAGTGTATGTCTGCGTATGTGAAAGTGTGTATGTGTGGGTATGTGCGTTTGCTGAATAAGCTGTGCATGCAACAGCGAAGGCTGTGTGTGCTGGGTGCCACTATGTAGGCAGAGCTAGAACTACTCAGATGGTGTCCTTCTATATTTACATATCCTGTTGAACAATGTTGACCTGCAAATGTGTCTTGTAAACAATGTTCTTTTGTACATTAAACGTCTCAATTTGTTTGATGAAGATTCAATGTAAACTGGATATTTGAAGGTAATATTCACAAGCATTTTTACAGGTGCATTCACTCACAAAGATATTTTTATGAAGATCCTGCAGAAACACACGGTGACACACAGTGACACTTGATGACACACGGTGACACGCCACATCTGCCTACAAAAATCACACCCAGACTAGAAATTGAAACTCTGTTATTAGCCTAGCAGAGATATCGATCACAAATTTGCCAGCGCATTTCACAATTCTCGTGAACCGTTCTGGCATTCCCGGGGATTTGTGTAGATCTAACGATTTCTAGCCAGTCACAGTTACTTTGAACAAAATGAGTTGTAGGATTCAAACAGGCAATGACTTTTGTCACTAATGAAACTGTCCATTTAGTTCATGAACGATGTCGCGATGTGGGTTAGATGGGGATATTTCGACTGACACTCTTTCGAGGTCCGCTCCCACAATCGACGAACACACAAAAAAAAATACTTGCACTCTAAAAACTAAATAAATCAATTGCTTTGATTTTTAGCAGAACTGTAGGGCAGTTTAATTACAGGAATTAATGTAACAAATATAATTATAAATATAAATATCAATTCAAAGGCAACTGAATCTAACTAATGAAACTACAGCTTTCTATAAAGACTAACGTATTCAATCTAACTACTTGCAGGTCATATGAGTTATATGCCAAATAGAATCCGCGCACGTGGCGACGGATATAACAGTTTAAATTCTATTAATTCAATGAGACATGTTATGATATGGACATTTCCTCTAGACACGCCATGGAGAATGCTTGTACAACCATGCGTTGTCTGGCGGTAGCTCTGAAACTGTCTTCAAAAGTAAGTAGAACGGTTCACTTTCATCATTACAAATTAGTATGGACTCTCACCATGAGGCCCTCACTGGGAGTGAGAGCGCTGGATGTAAACGCTGTGGGTTTATATCAAACCAAGTAGCTTAGGCTCTGGAGCTTTAAATCAGGCTCCTCACAATGGACTGCTCAACTGCGTCTCTATGTCTCTCATCTGGCTGAGGACTATCGCCGTCCACCTCGTAAATGGATTGTCTACATGTGGCCCAGAACTAAGTTCTGTATGGCCTTAAATACTGGACTGCATCTGCAGCTTACCGTCTAATTCCTGGATTGTGATTGGTGCAACCACTTCTAGCTCAGCTGCCGAACTGAGTTATTTTAAGTAACAGCCCTACGCAACGACCTTGGGTCGACATCAAAGGTCGAATCACTCAATACAATATAATGTAATTTTATAGCAATAAATTCTTAACATGTTCAAAACCCCGAGCTTTTACTCTGGATCACGGTATTTTCTGTACGTCAACAGAAGTCTCAATAACATTTAATTCCTACTCACCCCTGCCCTCTTTACTAAACCTAGTTCAAAACACGAGATATAAAAAGTGCTCAGCCATGCACACCTACGCTGTCCGTCTATCCTTCCCCACACCTTCTGTCTATCTATTATAAAAAAAAACTGTTCAAAACAAATTGTTTACGAGACCAAGTTATGCTGGCTCGCACAATAATTACGTTTGTAAAAATTACTCACTGCTCTCTCACAAAAATTTACTCAGTGGAAACATTTATGAATCAAATCTGTTCTTGACAAACGATAACTCTTAAAGTTTGAGAATATCAAGGTTTTATCATGAATTTTCACCATTTCAAAAGGCAAGTCTTGCAGGGAGTGGGAGGGGGGGGGGGGCTTTTGAAGCGAAAGGGCACTTGTCTCATGGATGGCCCAAAGCCATTCAGTTCTAGCTTTTATCAGTCCTGTAAAAAAATATTCGTCTATTTCCCGACAGACAACAGATCTAACAGTTATACACGTTATTAATTTGTTCGTCTGTGTGTCGGCCACTGACCAAGCCAGTTGTACATTGAGTAAGTTACCTGTGCTCACACAGTTACCTGTTCGGTCAGCACTCACTGAATTAATCACCCAGGACAATCATAAATTATTGATGAACGACGTTGTGGATCCTTCAGTGGTCAGGTTAACTACCGAAACTTGAGCTAATGACTAACTCATCCACTAATTTTTATATATCCACCTGTTGATTCATTCACTCACTCAATGATACACTCTCACTGATTTTTTCACCGACTCATTCACTCCTTCACTGACTCATCCACCCATTCACCGACTCATCGATCCATTCACTGACCCATCTATCCATTCACTAATTCATCCACCTATTTACTTACTCATCCACCTATTCACTGACTCATCCACCCATTTAATTACTCATCCGCCCATTCATTGACACATCTATCCATTCACTGACACATCTACCCATTCACTTACTCATCCACTCATTCACTGACACGTCTATCCATTCACTGACTCATCCAGCCATTCACTGACACATCTATCCATTAACTGACTCATCCACCCATTAACTGACACATCTATCCATTCACCGACTCATCCACCCATTCACTGACACATCTGTCCATTCACTGACTCATCCACCCATTCACTGACACATATATCCATTCACTGAGACGTCCACTCATTTACCGAGTCATCCACTCACCCACTGACACATCTATCCATTCACTGAGACATCCACTCATTTACTGAGTCATCCACTCACCCACTGACACATCTATCCATTCACTGACTCATCCACCCATTCACTGTCACATCTATCCATCCACTGACACATCTATCCATTCACTGACACATCCATCCATTCACTGACACATCTATCGATTCACTGACTCATCCACCCATTCACTGACACATCTATCCATTCACTGAGACATCCACTCATTTACTGAGTCATCCACTCATCCACTGACACATCTATCCATTCACTGACTGATCCACCCATTCACTGTCACATTTATCCATCCACTGACACATCTATCCATTCACTGACTCATCCACCCATTCACTGACACATCTATCCATTCACTGACTCATCCATCCATTCACTGACACATCTATCGATTCACTGACTCATCCACCCATTCACTGACACATCTATCCATTCACTGAGACATCCACTCATTTACTGAGTCATCCACTCATCCACTGACACATCTATCCATTCACTGACTGATCCACCCATTCACTGTCACATCTATCCATCCACTGACACATCTATCCATCCACTGACACATCTATCCATCCACTGACACATTCGCCTATTCACTGACACATCTATCCATCCACTGACACATTCGCCTATTCATTGACACATCTATCCATTCACTGACACATCTATCCATCCACTGACACATTCACCCATTCACGGACACATCTATCTATTCACTGACTCATCCACCCATTCACTGGCACATCCATCCATTCACTGACACATCCGCCCATTCACTGACACATCCACTCATTCACTGACACATCCGCTCATTCACTGACACATCTATCCGTTTACTGACACATCCACTCATTCACTGACACATCCAGCCATTCACTGACGCATCCACTCATTCACTGACACATCCGCCCATTCACTGGCACATCTATCCATTCACTGAGACATCCACTGACACATCTATCCATTCACTGACACATCTATCCATTCTCTGACTCATCCACCCATTCACTGAAACATCCAACCATTCACTGACTCATTCAATCACTCACTTTCACTCATTCACTGACTGGATACTAACTGACACATCCACTCATTCACTGATTGTTTCTTATTCACCCATTAGCCACTAACTGGTTTCTTTATTGACTGATTAATTGACCAAATGGTTCCTGGATTAATTTGATTTATTTATTGAATTCACACATTGCCGGTCTCGCTCACCAACTGATTTACTCATTAATTTGTTAATTCAATACGTTTTTTGTCCCTTTATATGTCAGCCTCACAATGTTTATTTCACTGACTGATTCACTCACTAAATAATTCACACTCCGACCTGATTTATTTATTAACAGATTTATTCATTAAGCGATTCATTCATTAATTGATGTATTCACTTATTAATTCACCTATTGAAATGAATAGATTAAAATTTATCCATATCATCCCCCCACCAGCAACAACAAAATTTATTATTCATTTATAAATATATAATTATTATTATTGATAAGTATTCAAATATTATTTGAGTTGTGAGTTGTGAACTGTGCCTAACAGGCTGCGTTACAATTTTCTGTGAGATAGAGATAGGTAGAGACAGAGAGAGTGAGCGAGACAGGGAGAGAGAAAGAAGCAGTGTAGTGTGTTGAGCGCTTCGCAGGCGCTCCATTCTGCTCTGTGGTTGACATGTTGCTTCTGTAAAGCGCATAGAGCATTTTAAATGGATAATGCGCTATATAAATGCCATCCATTATTATTATTATTATTATTATTATTATTATTTTATTATTACTGGCTTATTCATTCACTAACTCATATATTCACCAATTGATCCATTCACTAACTGATTTATTCACTAACGATTCACCAACAACCTGATTAAATCAGTCTGCAACGATTAATTAGCTGTGTAAAAAAAAAAAAAGTAACTGAAGTTAAAAATTATTCATTAAAAAATAAAAAGTTGTCAAACTATCAGGGAATATCAGCAAGAGCATTTTTTAACATACCTGTGACGTGTCATCCTGGGAAGCTCATACCTTCCTACAGCCTTACCATCTTGCCCTGTCTTGTAACTGAAGATTATCCCTGGATTGTGTCAATTCTTGCATTGGAAAAGCAGTCAGAATTATTGGTGGAAAGCGCTGTAGATATAAATTACCTTGTTTTAAATGCTGGCCTTCAGGTGGGATGATGATTCCTTTGTGTCCGAAGGCATCAATTTTTGTCTTTTACCATTCATAAAAAACACCAAATTACCAGTCTGTTAATAAACATTCGTTATGAAATTCAGGATTGAGTAAATGATAACTTTATGAATCATACCATTTCTTTTCAATGCTGAGGGCGTCATAGAAGGGAGAATTAGTCTTTCGAAGTTCATGTTAATTATCGACCTAAATCAAGATTGAATTTTTATTGTTTGTTCTTTCATCTAACCATACTGCAGTGTCCCCTGAGAGATAACAGCTGACCATATCGCAGTGTCCCCTGAGAGATAACAGCTGACCATATCGCAGTGTCCCCTGAGAGATAACAGCTGACCATACCGCAGTGTCCCCTGAGAGATAACAGCTGACCATACTGCAGTGTCCCCTGAGAGATAACAGCTGACCATACTGCAGTGTCCCCTGAGAGATAACAGCTGACCATACTGCAGTGTCCCCTGAAAACTAACAGCTGACCATACTACAGTGTCCCCTGAAAGCAAACAGGTGACTATACTACAGTGTCCAGCAGAAATAACAGCTGACCACACTAGTGTCCCTTGAGAGTAGTCAGATGACCAACCACGGCGAGCCCCTGGAGCTGACAGCTGACCCATCACTATGTCTGACAAAAATGCACTAGTAAAACAAACTTGCACTGACCAAAGTTTTGACCGTCTCTTGGACAACATCGACCATCATGAAAGAAATGGAAGTTTCGCTCAAGAGTATTCGGTAAAAAAATGACTTGAGTGTATGTGTTTTCCTTTGTACATTTTGCTGTTGTTTCTATTTTCATCACCTATTAGAGAAACTACTGAACACATCGCGTGTCCTCAGAGTGAGGACCACAAGAAAAATAATGGTAGTTATTAAACAGTTCAGAAATTACAGAGATGAAACATAAAATTTTCTGAATTGTTTTATAGCCAGAAATGACGATTGAGCTTATTTGTTTCCCCTCATGACAATTTCAGTCAATGAAATTTTTCTATTCTCTCTTTTCTCCAGATTTTGTGTCTGTTTTTTTTCTCCCTTCGATCTCTCTTTCCCTCTCTTTCTCTACCTCTCTCTCTCTCCTCTCTCTCTCTTTTTCCCTCTCTTACTTCCCCCCCCCTCCCCTCTCTCTGTCTCTCTCTAACATACACTTTATTACCATCGTCTTTGCCATAATATTGTTTAATGATCTACGTAAGAACATGAATGTGTGAGTGAAGAGTAGGCAGAAAGAAGAAGAAAAAAAAATGGGAAAATGAATTCTACCACATTTAACCAATATACAAGAATTTCTCTTCCATCTCATTCCCTCTTCAATTTTCCATAGTTTCTCCACTACCCCAGCTGGTTAATGATCATCAAAATTGTTGTTGGCGTTTACACATTTGATAAACCTGCCAGGAGCTCCAAATTTTTTTGTTCTGAGCTGCGGGGACTGGAATTATTCTGATGTTTTTTTTGGGGGGGGGGGGGATGTGTGTTATTCTATCAAATTCATGAAACTTATATTGATGGGAATGCAGAGGCTGTAACTGACGGTGCTGACCTTTACATTGAACAAGTTTGTCTGCAGAACCAGTGGAAACTCTTAGAGATATGGAGCAACTTGCTTATGGATGCTACTAAAACTTTCTCGGAAAAGAAAAATATACACAAACAATATATACATACATACATACATACATACACACATACACACACACATACACACACACACACACACACACACACACACATACATGGTCATACAATAATTATCTACTTGGTTGTTCCAATATTTCTTACTTGATCAATTTTGTCCATATCAGAGACTGCCGGCACTTCCCCTGTTTCCCAGCACGGTGGGTAAAGCTGAAGGTGTGGCCAGAAAGAACAGACAGAAAGATATAGTACCATGTAAGTTTTACAGTCACAAAAGTAGTTGTACAGACAGACCGTACTACCAAAGTAATGATACAGATAGACTGTTACGAGTGTACTACCAAAGTCGTTCTACAGATAGGCACTATCCAAGTAGTTGTACAGATAGACTGTTACGAGTGTACTACCAAAGTCGTTGTACAGATAGACACTATCCAAGTAGTTGTACAGATAGACTGTTACGAATGTACTACCAAAGTCGTTCTACAGATAGGCACTATCCAAGTAGTTGTACAGATAGACTGTTACGAGTGTACTACCAAAGTCGTTCTACAGATAGACACTATCCAAGTAGTTGTACTGATAGACTGTTACGAATGTACTACCAAAGTCGTTCTACAGACAGACACTATCCAAGTAGTTGTACTGATAGACTTTTACGAATGTACTACCAAAGTCGTTCTACAGACAGACACTATCCAAGTAGTTGTACAGATAGACTGTTACGAGTGTACTACCTAAGTCGTTCTACAGATAGACACTATCTAAGTAGTTGTACTGATAGACTTTTACGAATGTACTACCGAAGTCGTTCTACAGATAGACACTATCCAAGTAGTGTACAGCTAGACTGTTACGAGTGTACTACCAAAGTCGTTCTACAGACAGACACTATCCAAGTAGTTGTACAGATAGACTGTTACGAGTGTACTACCAAAGTCGTTCTACAGATAGACACTATCTAAGTAGTTGTACTGATAGACTTTTACGAATGTACTAGCGAAGTCGTTCTACAGAAAGACACTATCCAAGTAGTTGTACAGCTAGACTGTTACGAGTGTACTACCAAAGTCGTTCTACAGACAGACACTATCCAAGTAGTTGTACAGATAGACTGTACTACCAAAGTAATGATACAGATAGACTGTTACAAGTGTACTACCAAAGTCGTTCTACAGACAGACACTATCGAAATAGTTGTACGGATAGACTGTTATGATTTACTACCAAAGATGTGGAACGGATAGACAAAACGTCTGTACTATCTAAGTATTTATACGGATAGATTGTTACAACTGTACTAGCAAACTATCTGTACGAATAAACCACATTCCCACAATTCACCACTGTGTATTGTTTATTATAACATATTTATATTGTTTTCAAATGACGTCATTTTTATGTGTATGTTTTTTAGTAAACGCCACATTGCTTTAGAGTTATGTTACCTTTCAGGTGTGTTTACCGTTCTGTATTTGTAATTATTTGAGGTCAGGTCAGAAAAATCTGCTACTGGTAACATGTAATCCAGTACAACCTGTTTCATGAACTGGTACGCTAGCATGGTATCAGTGGGCATGCACCTGTCGGTGCAAACGGCCAGGGCGGAGGAGGTTTCATCTAACCCAACGGCCACATGCTAGGGCACAATGTGACCCTCAGTACTTGAGTCCTTCACATTGGCCCCCGGTAGCGGTGTGGTCATATGCTTGTTTGCCTAAATCACAGACGAAGAATTGAGCAAACTTCCCGGACGCAGCTTCGAAGCTGGCGGCAGCAGGCCAGTGGTTGATTGATAGGGCAGATGGCAATATACCGTCACTCTGGCCTGGATATCGTGACACAGAGCATCCACCAGTATTGGTGTTCTTTGGTTTGGGTCTTTCACCCTAGTCAGTTGGGACTGCGAGGCTGTGGAGTAGCCTACAGGCAGCCGGTCAGGCAATATGACTGTCCCTCTGGCATCCTCCTGCACCTGGATACATTTCCAGTCGTCTTGACCCTGTCTTGCCACTTGGATAAGTTGTGTCCAGGCGAGAGAGTGAGTCTGATGTTTGCGCAGCTCTTTCTCACTAAAAACAAATTCTTTGCGCCAGTCTTAACACTCACCTCGTCTTCTTTCATCTTTGTCTCGTCTTCTTTCCTCTCAAAATTCCAACGGCGATGGGCGAGTGCGGTGGCAGCAGGTTTGGATAGACTGGAAGCTGTTAGCACAGACCTACACGTTGGTGGCTGTGGGCTATGGTCGCTTCATCGTCGATTGAAGTGGAGGCGTGGGGAGGCAGCACCCACAGTAGCTGAGCAGCCTTATTTAAGGATAGCACTGCTCACCTCAACTGAGGAAGGGGCTAGAAAAGGTGCCTTAAAGAAAGCCGACTTCACATCACCCTGACTGGTATACCGCGACCAGTGGGGATCCATTTTTGCGGTCGAAACAAAAAGAAATTCAGCTTACTCAGGCTAGGAGCCTGGAATATACGCACACTACAGGACAACTCAAACAACCCGGGAAGACGCACTGCACTTATTGCCATTGAGCTCAGCAGGTACAACCTGGACATAGTGGCACTCAGTGAGACCAGACTCCCTGATAGTGGTCAACTCAAAGAGCTCAGTGGTGGATACACCTTCTTCTGGAAAGGCAAGGGTGCAGTCGAACCGAGACAGCATGGTGTTGGGTTTGCAATTAAAAATGACCGTGTCAGAAACTTGCAATCCATGCCAATTGAAATAAATGACAGGCTAATCACACTCAGGATCCCAGTTGGGAAAAGCCAGTCAGCCACCCTCATTAGCGCATATGCGCCCACCATTACAAACCCAGATGAAGCCAAAGACAAGTTCTATTCTGATCTAGAATCTGTCATATGGTCTGTCCCGGCAGCTGATAAGCTGATTCTCTTGGGGGACTTCAATGCTAGGGTTGGCTCCGAAATCTCAGCGTGGCCAAATGTTTTGGGCCCTCATGGAGTTGGTTCATGCCATAACAATGGGTTGCGCTTACTTACTTTGTGCGCTGAATTTGGCCTGTTCATTACCAACACAAATTTTAGTCTCCCCGTGAGAAACAGAACGTCATGGATGCATCCCCGCTCAAAGCATTGGCATCTCATAGACTATGCCATTGTGAGGAAGACTGACAGAAAGGATGTCCTTGTAACAAAGGCGATGTGTGGTGCCGAGTGTGGAACTGACCACAGACTCATTGTTTGCAAGCTCAGACTAACATTGAGGCGCAATAGACGCCCTCAAGGGAAAGCGCCACCTAAACGCCTAAATGTTTCAAAACTGCTCAGCTGAGAAACAGAGCGAGCTCTCATCAGAACTCTCCTCAAAATTGGATTGCGTGACTTTTGACCCTGAGAACATTGAACAGAGCTGGACTGACCTAAATACGACTGTACACTCTTGCGCCAGCAGCACAGTTGGTTTTGCTGTCCGCAAGCACCAGGACTGGTTCAATGATAATGATAATGAAATCAAAGTGCTCATCAAAGAAAAAAATAGTCTCATCCAAGCTCACTGCAGTGACCCCTCTTCCACAGCAAAAGCTGATGCACTGCGTGCATGTAAGGGTGTACTCCAGAAGAAGCTGAGGAAAATGAAAAATGACTGGCTAGAAGAGCGAGTAAGAGAAACTCAGAAATATGCCGACACAAACAACACTAGAAAGTTCTTTGAGAGCCTACGAGCTGTGTTTGGACCATCCCGCTCTGGCACCACGCCACTTCTTGCGCCAGATGGTTCAACACGCATTGTTGAATTGAATGCCATAATTCAGCGTTGGGCAGAACATTTCGGAGGTGTGCTAAATCGGCCATCAAATATAAATACTGAGTCCATTGACCGCCTCCCTCAGATTCCTATTAATGCAGCTCTTGCCAAGCCATTCACGGCAAATGAGACCCGAACTGCCACAAATCAGATGTCCTTTAACAAATCACCAGGCGTGGATTCAATTCCTGCTGAGGTGTATGCCTTCGGTGGAGAAAAGCTTATTGAAAGGTTGTCCGAGTTGTTCAATCATATGTTGAAAGCAGGGAAGCTGCCACAGGACTTCAAAGATGCTTCAATCATCCATCTGTACAAAAACAAAGGGGACAGCCAAGTCTGTGCCAACCATCGGGGAATCTCTCTACTTTCAATTGCTGGCAAAATATTGGCAAGAATGCTTCTGAATCGCCTTCTTGATCACCTCTCGTCAAATGACTTGCTTCCCGAGAGCCAATGTGGCTTTCGTAAAGAGAGGGGAACGGCGGATATGATTTTTGCTGCCAGACAGATTCAGGAAAAATGCATGGAACAAAATAAAGCGCTGTATATCACATTTGTTGACCTCACAAAAGCATTTGACACAGTGTGTCGTGAAGGCCTCTGGAAAATCTTGGCGAAGTTTGGGTGTCCACCCGAATTCATCACAATAGTGCGCCAGTTTCATGATGGCATGCAAGCTGCAGACAAAAGCAACGGCAGTGTTTCAGAGCCCTTTGCTGTCACAAATGGGGTAAAACAGGGTTGTGTCTTAGCCCCAACTCTGTTCAGCATCATGTTCTCTGCAATGCTACAAGAAGCCTTTAGCTCTCCTCCTCAAGGGGTAAGCATCAAGTACCGAACTGATGGCAGTCTATTCAACCTCAGGAGACTTCAGGCAAAAACCAAAACCAAAAGTACTCAAGTCTGTGACCTACTATTTGCTGATGATTGTGCACTTCTGGCACACGATGAGGATAGCATGCAAAACTGTGTTGATAAGTTCTCTAGTGCCTGTGACAACTTTGGCCTCACAATAAGCACAAAGAAGACGGAAGAGCTCCATCAGCCTACTCCAGACGACAAGTATCCTGTGACCCCAAATATCAAAGTCCATGACAGTCTTCTGAAGGTGTCGGAGAACTTCACCTATCTTGGCAGTACACTGTCTTCCGCGGCTCGTGTTGATACTGAAATTCTCTCAAGAATCAGCAAAGCCAGCTCTGCATTTGGCAGGCTTCGAAAGAGAGTGTGGGATGTTGCCGGCATTCGCACAGACACTAAGCTGAAAGTGTACAATGCTGTGGTCCTTCCCACCCTACTCTATGGGGCTGAAACCTGGACAGTGTACCAATCGCATGCCAGAAAGCTAAATCACTTTCATGTGGCCTGCCTTAGAAAGATCCTAAGGATCAAATGGCAGGATAAAATTCCAGACACTGAGGTCCTCAATCGTGCCAAGGAATTGAGCATCTTCTGCCACCTGAAAAAAATTCAGCTACGTTGGGCAGGACATGTTGTCAGAATGCCCGACTCCAGACTCCCTAAGCAAATCTTCTTCTCTGAGCTCTCCAATGGAACGAGGAATGTTGGGGCCCCAAAGAGACGTTACAAAGACACTCTCAAGCAATCACTGAAGGCCTTTGCCATTGATGTGAGTGAGTGGGAAAAGCTCTCGCTTGATCGTGCAAATTGGAGGGCGGCCCTTACCAGAGGCAGTAAAGCATGGGAAGCTGACATAGATGAATATATAACTGAAGCATTGATTGATGGGTGGATGAATATATAATTATAGATTTGAGGGATGTACGGATGACTATATAACTGAAGAATTGAGGGATGTATGGATGAGTAGATAACTGCAGAATTGAGTGATGGATGGATGCATAGATAACTGAAGATTTGAGGGATGGATGGATGAACAGATAACTGAAGAATTGAGTGATGGATGGATGAATAGGTAACTGAAGAATTGAGGGATGGATGGATGAATAGATAACTGAAGAATTGAGTTATGGATGGATGAATAGATAACTGAAGAATTGAGGGATGGATGGATGAATAGATAATTGAAGAATTGAGGGATGGATGGATGAATAGATAATTGAAGAATTGAGGGATGTATGGATGAATAGATAATTGAAGAATTGAGGGATGAGTGGATGAATAGATAACTGAAGAATTGAGAGATGTATGGATGAATAGATAATTGAAGAATTGAGGGATGAGTGGATGAATAGATAACTGAAGAATTGAGAGATGTATGGATGAATAGATAATTGAAGAATTGAGGGATGGATGGATGAATAGATAACTGAAGAATTGAGAGATGTATGGATGAATAGATAATTGAAGAATTGAGGGATGGATGGATGAATAGATAATTGAAGAATTGAGGGACGGATGGATGAATAGATAATTGAAGAATTGAGACATGTATGGATGAATAGATAATTGAAGAATTGAGGGATGAGTATATATGGCCTTTAGCGTCTTTACAGACGGTCTTAGCAGCTAGAATATTCACTTTCACTTTGACTGACAGCTTCTCTCGTGGCTTATTCTACCAATGTTTGACCCGAGAGTGCGATGGCAGTGATTGCAGGTCAGTCTTTTGGGTTCACTTTGGCCAGTGTTTTCATTCCGCCTCTGTCGTTTTGTCAGATATGTTTCTTGTGCCTTGAAGTCTATTGCGAGCGTGCCACTGCGCAATTTTTGTCTCCATCTGCTTCGATCATTTGCAAGGTTCTCCCATTCATTGGGGTCGATGTTGAATGCTTTCATCGTGACCTTGCAAGTGTCTTTGAATCGCAGATGTGGCCTACCTCTGGGTCGGTTGCCAGTAGCAAGTTCCCCGTAGAGAATTTGTCTGGGGATGCGATCATTTTCCATACGGTGGAGATGTCCAAGCCACCGCAGTCTTTTTTTGCCTAGGAGAGCCTGAGTTGATGGAATGTTGGCTCGGCTCAGAACTTCGATATTTGAGATCCAGTCTTGCCACTTGATCTTGAGAATTTTGCGTAGGCAGCGCAGGTGGAAGGAGTTGAGGGATCTTTCATGTTTGGAGTAGGTGGTCCATGTCTCTGAGCCATACAGCAGGGTGCTTAGGACGCAAGTTTGGTACACGAGTACCTTTGTTTTGATGGTCAGCTTGCTATTGTTCCACACCCTTTTTGAGAGTTTGCCAAAAGATGTGGCCGCCTTTCCTATTCTGGCATTTATTTCAGTTGTTATGTCTGTGTTACCACTGATGGTTGAGCCTAGGTAGCAGAATTTTCCCACTTGCTCCAGAGGAGAGCCATTCAGCATGATTGGGTTGGGGTTTCTCAAGCCTTGTGTCAAAACTACAGTTTTTGGGATGAGTGGATGAATAGATAACTGAAGAATTGAGGGATGAGTGGATGAACAGATAACTGAAGAATTGAGGGATGAGTGGATCAACAGATAACTGAAGCATTGAGAGATGGATGGATGAACAGATAATTGAAGAATTGAGAGATGGATGGATGAATAGATAATTGAAGAATTGAGTGATGGGTGGATCAACAGATAACTGAAGCATTGAGAGATGGATGGATGAATAGATAATTGAAGAATTGAGTGATGGGTGGATCAACAGATAACTGAAGCATTGAGAGATGGATGGATGAATAGATAACTGAAGAATTGAGGGATGAGTGGATCAACAGATAACTGAAGCATTGAGAGATGGATGGATGAATAGATAATTGAAGAATTGAGGAATGGATGGATGAATAGATAAATGAAGAATTGAGTGATGGGTGGAGGAATAGATAACTGAGGAATTGAGGGATGGGTGGATGAATAGATAATTGAAGAATTGAGGAATGGATGGATGAATAGATAACTGAAGAATTGAGTGATGGGTGGATGAATAGATAACTGAAGAATTGAGTGATGGGTGGAGGAATAAATAACTGAAGAATTGAGTGATGGGTGGAGAAATAAATAACTGAAGAATTGAGTGATGGGTGGATGAATAGATAACTGAAGAATTGAGTGATGGGTGGAGGAATAAATAACTGAAGAATTGAGGGGTGGGTGGATGAATACATAATTATAAAATTGAGGGATGGATGGATGAATAGATAACTGAAGAATTGAGGGATGGATGGATGAATAGGATGGTCGATGAACAAGTGAGTTACCGTTTTTTTAAGTAAGATGGTTAACTGGCTTGGACAGAAAACCATTGAATCGGACACCCGCGAGAGCGCATGTGTGTATGTATCTGTGTGCGTGCTGCGCTAGAGCTTTCCTTGAACGTTTCTTCTCCTATTCTCCAGATGACCATAACCGCGTCATTGTGTGTCACTCAGATGTCAACATGATTGATGACGTAGACGATTATATCAATGCCAGCTTCATCAGGGTAAGTTCTTTGGCTTCTCCATACTCAAGTGATCTTGAAAGGGGGTTGGAGTAGGCGGGGAGAGAATGAGAGAAAGAGGAATCCGTCATGGCAGGCATGGAATATTTGTTGAAGCGAAATTGGGCAATGAAATAATAGATAGACATATAGATGATAGATAGATAGATAGATAGATAGATAGATAGATAGATAGATAGATAGATAGATAGATAGATAGATAGATAGATAGATAGATAGACAGACAGACAGACAGATAGATAGATAGACAGATAGACAGACAGATAGATAGACAGACAGACAGACAGACAGACAGACAGACAGATAGATAGATAGATAGATAGACATATAGATAGATAGACATATAGATAGATAGATAGATAGATAGATAGACATATAGATAGATAGATAGACATATATGTCACGAGCAGAGTTATGGTCTTGGTGATCTAGTGACTGCACGAGAGGCAGTTAACTCACACTCGGACACATACACACAAGAAATTATAAAATAACAAGAATATATGTTGTTAGGCCGGCCGGGCCATATTATTACATAATATTAATATACAAAACAAAAAACAATAGAGGCATATTCAAAGCAAAAAATTCCAATTACTAAATTAACCTAACATCTTTATGCCACTATGTTCCCTATCAAAGGTAATGCACTTAATAGCCAAATGGGTATATTATAAGAAACAAGATATTAATCTAAAGTAACAGTTGAGTCGCCACTGGCCAGGCGCCAGGCAAACTCTCCAGCAATAATACAGATTCTCAAGGTACACTGAAGGCTAGAACAGCCCAGTACCTTCAAAGCCTACAGAAGCACAAATTGGCTTGTAGGTATTTAAACAGCTTGTACATATAATTTTATACAGGTAATCGCTCTACTATTCATATTAAAATCAGAGGGCTCGAGTCGTAATGATTCACAAGCTATCACTACGCTCGTTCGTCGAGTCCAAGCCGTGGTTTTCTCTGACTTCCTATGATGCTGTGGGTTTTCTTCTATCTTCTCATTTTATATGAGTTGTGTTCAGCGCCACAGGCAGCAGGATTTCAGCTCCACTGTTTTTTCCAATTTTTAGAAGGATTTTATATTTATTAGACTTTGAAGTTTGCACCAAAGAGTTCCTCTTGTTTCAGTGATTCTGAGGATCTAATTTATTTCAAGATGTTTCAACATGAAGTGATTTTATTCTATGTTTTATCTTATCTTGTGGCCATTTTTAGGCTTCATTGTGCTGATTATAACACCAACACTCAGCATAACAACATGAGTGACCCAGTTACTGACAGTAGAGAGTCAGACTATTGTGAACACACTAGTGTAAATATGACCAGCTTTGTTTACACAAGAGAACAATTGCTCCAGTGTAGAAATAACAACAACATCAACAAACTGCCCAAGCAGGTTTTTCCAACTACTGAAAAATCTACACATCTGTAAACAGAAACACAGAAAGAGGGGAGCAAGAGGTGGGACCAGAAGAAGAATAAAATCTGTACTGAGTGAGAGAAAAATAAACAATACAGTTAAAGGCTTCCATCAAAGTGGAATAAATAAAAACAACTTGATTCCAATTGACACAAGAAACAAATTTAGAGATGTAACCTGTGGAAAAAACATTCGTATTGGGTATACTAATGCACAGTCAGCATGTAATAAGACAACAGACTTGTGTGGCCTCATTGGTGACTATGACATTGACATCATAATTATCACAGAAACCTGGATCCATGAACACGGTCATGAGCATGTAATTTCTAAACTCACTCCACCGAGTTATTCTTATAAATCATTTCCTAGAAAGAACAAAAATGGAGGTGGCATTGGTATTGTCTACAAAAATACTCTCTCTTCGGCCTTGAACTTCGGTGAGAATCCTGATACTGTTACTTCATTTGAGTCTGCGATTATGACTTTGTCATTACCTCACAAGAAAATAAAATTTGTCCTGCTATATAGACCACCACCTAACAAGAAGAACAATCTCAAAACATCAGATTTTTTGACACAATTTGAAGAAATTTTGATTTTAAACAACATCGAAAAGCAGGAACTTGTCTTCATGGGTGAATTTAACTTGCATTACGACTCCAAAACATCTGCTGATGTAAATTTTATGAAACGTTTATTTCATGAACATCAAATGACACAACATGTTGAATCCAGCACATACAAATTTGGCCATATTCTTGACTGGATTGTTACTTCGTCCAAATTTACTTTTGCATCAGCGGTGGCAAATACCAACAAACAAATATCTGACCACCATTTTCTATATTTCGACATTCCTTACAAGAAACCCTTGCCAAAGAAAAAGAATGTAAAATGCAGAGACTTGAAGAAAATTAACTTAGAAAATTTCAAATTAGATTTGAGAACAACGTTGGCTGACTCAGAAGACATCAATGCTGAAGTTCTGACAGAAAAAATCCAAAGCGTCTTAAACAGTCGTGCTCCGGAAACGTCAAGGACTGTGACCGACAGGACACCATCACCATGGTTCACGTTGGAAACAAAAGCAGCAAAACAGGCCAGGCGACGAGCAGAAAGGAAATGGAAGAAAACAAAGTTACAAATTGACAAAGAAATATACATTCACCATAAGAAACTTGTGAATGACACCATTCGAAAAGCTAAATGTGACTATTACAACTCAAGGTTTTGTGAAATTCAAAATTCAAAACAATTTTTCAATTTGTCCAATGATTTGTTGGGCAAACAGAAAAGGATCAACCTGCCAACTTCAATAGAAAAGGAACATCTGCCTAATGCATTTGGGGACTTCTTCATGGACAAAATAGAAAAAATTAGAGACAATTTAAGTAGTTGTGATATAACTAGTGAAAATTCTGTATTTGTTGGGAATAATCTTTCTTGTTTCAGTGAAGTTACCAGTGATGAAATCAATGACATAATTTGTTCTACTGCTACTAAGCAATGTGAACTAGATCCCATGCCCACAGACTTGTTAAAAAAAATGCTTACCTGATCTTTTACCATCCATCACAAAAATTATTAACACTTCTTTATGTACAGGTGTTGTGCCAGAGACCTATAAAGTTGCACTCGTTAAACCTTTGCTTAAGAAAGTTAATCTTGACTCTGAAAACTTGAAAAACTATAGACCAGTATCTAATCTTCAATTTTTATCAAAGTAATTTTAAAACAACTACTTGGTCATCTAAACAATAACGCTCTCTGTGAATCATTCCAGTCAGCATATCGTGCAAATTGTAGCACTGAAACTGCTTTATTGAGGATTGTTAATGATTTGTTTGGATTACTGGACAAGGGCTTGGTTTCGTGTTTAAACATTCTTGATCTATCAGCTGCCTTCGACACTATAGATCATGAAATTATTCTTTGCAGATCAGAAGCAACCTATGGGATCTCTGGTATAGCTCTGAAATGGTTCAGGTCCTATCTATGTGACCGAAAACAAATTGTTGTAACAGATAACATAAAATCAAAAGAATACATACTGCCATATGGTGTTCCACAAGGCTCAGTTTTAGGTCCCACTCTCTTTATTATGTACATTGGGCCCCTGTCTAATATTTTTAAAGATCATGGTTTTTATTACCATCAGTATGCTGATGATGTCCAACTATATCACCCTGGTACGACTTTAGGTCATGTTGACAATGTTATAAAAGATATTGAAAAGTGTATTATGGACACAAAAGAATGGATGAACCAAAACAAACTAAAGCTAAATGAAGACAAAACAGAAGTTATGATTATTGGAAAGAAAAGACAAATTACTGCAATTAAAAATGTAAAATTAAATCTTGTTGAAAGCACTGTAGCAAACGTGAATAAAGTTAAAAACTTAGGCCCAATTTTAGAATCAGATCTGAGCATGGAAAATCAAATAAGTTCATTATGTCGATCATTAATGTTTCAATTAAAAAACATCAGCTCTATTCGTCCATTCATATCCCAAGAGGCAACTCGAATACTTATCACTTCACTTATGTTTTCAAAGCTTGATTATTGTAACTCTCTGCTCTTTGGAATTCCGAGCAACAAAATAAAACGCCTTCAGATAATTCAGGATAATGCAGCTAGACTGATTTTTAGAAAATCAAAAAGAGAATCTGCTTCAAGCCTTATTGACCAACTTCACTGGCTTACTGTTGAAAACAGAATAAAATTTAAAGCTGCAGTTTTGGTTTACAAATGTCTTGAAGGTTCAGCTCCCTCCTATCTTTCGGAACTTTTGAAAAAACATGAGTCTGATAGAATTTTAAGATCTACTACAGAAAACAAACTGGTTGTTCCCAGGTGTAAAACATCAAATTATGGAGATAGAGCTTTTAGTTGTTTTGGTCCCTGTGTGTGGAATTCTTTACCACAAGAGGTTCGAAATTCTGCCTCTCTAAACATATTTAAAAACAGGTTAAAAACATTTCTTTTTAAACACTGAATTTTATAGCTTGCTATATATATATTAGATGTATATGTGTGTGTGTAAGTTTATTTGAATGTGCTTTTATGATTTTTTACTGTGTACAGCGCCTAGAGCTTTTAATGTTTTAGACCTGGCGCTATATAAATGTATATATTATTATTATTATTATTATCCCTGACTTCTATCATACCTAATGAATAAGATGAGTTACCGTTGGTCACGCCTAACTGGTAGGCGCGAACATCAAAAGAGCGCAGAGTGGACTCTTAAGGTCAGTCCACCCAAACCTTTCTTTCTACTCAGTCAGTCCGATGGCAAAGGCCTTTTAGTCTTCAGACCACACAGTTCAGGTACTGGCTAACCGGAGATACTTCACGAAACGATGCTTCTCTCGTCTGTATTCAATGAATTTCAACGTTACACGATGTTTTATACTATCCAACTACCCGGCAAGGCTAGTCCGCTGGCAAAATTAGTTCAGCAATCTCATTGGCCGAAACACCCCACCATTTTGAATGTAGGAATATAGTCTGCACTATTCTACCAGCCAGTTAACGTGCAAAAACTTGTCTAGTCATACTTAACAATGTCAACTATCCCCACCTTGTCTCACCCCTACTCTATTACTTCTAATCACGAACATTAAAACCGAAAAGCGTGAATATAATAGTTTAACTTTGCAATTCCTTACCAGCAAACAATAATTCGCGGCGACCGTTCAAGGCCACCAGCCAATTTCTCATGGCCCTGGTAAAAAAACAACTCACGGCTCTGCGTGAGATTTAATAACACTTGACTCATGACATATAGATAGATAGATAGATAGATAGATAGATAGATAGATAGATAGATAGATAGATAGATAGATAGATAGATAGACATATAGATAGACATGTAGATAGATAGATAGATAGACATATAGATAGACATATAGATAGATAGATAGACATATAGATAGACATATAGATAGATAGATAGACATATAGATAGATAGATAGATAGAGAGAGAGAGAGATAGATAGATAGAGAGATAGATAGATAGATAGACATATAGATAGATAGATAGATAGAGAGATAGATAGATAGATAGATAGATAGATAGATAGATAGATAGATAGATAGATAGATAGATAGATAGATAGATAGATAGATAGATAGATAGATAGATAGATAGATAAATAGATAGATAGATAGATACCCCCCCCCCCCCCCGTGATGCTGGGGATGAGAAAGACTATGACTGACAACTCCCATTTCTCCATTGAATCCTTGCGGGAGTGTGCCATGGCCTATAGTATAGCCAGCACTAACATCATTATTGTTCTCATCCAGCTCTACTGAATGTCCACACTGTTGGTAGGGTTAGATAGCGAGACAAAGAAATGTCCAGTTATCTGGTCAACACGCGATGAAAGATTTATTTGACTTTTCCGATGTTGCCCAACTGACTGGACTTTCCCACTTGTCCACTTTCCCAATGGTATTTTGTCAGGTACGCTTAAATGTGAAAGTAGATCAAATTGTTAGCGAAATGTTTGAGCAGTTGACCAACTTAACACTCTTAATATCATCATGTTTTTTCCCCCCAGGGCCCGAATGACGGCGGATTCATTGCAACACAAGGTAAACATCGTAACTCAATGATGAAACAGAAAATGGGGGAAAGAACTGGGGGAAATTATTAAAGGGTTTCGTGACCTCATTTCAAAAGTCATCTTTGTGTTTCTTTAAGGCCTGTTTTACACATTTCATAATGGAGTGGACACGGGTCAGTCGCACGATTTATGGGCACTCATAACTTTTCTCTTTCTTATTTTATTTTTGTTGTTTTTGTTGTTTCTTTACGTAATATTGGTTATATCCATAATTTTGTTGACCTTACATTTCAACTACAATGGGGAAACTCTCGAGCAAACACACTGACATGCCAACTTACAGCGCAGGGAATTATTAGGGAAAACGGCACATCATAATAGGAAGTCAAATGTGTAAGCACCGATCAAAATGAAATCCTTTTTGGGGTGGACAAAAGAGGTTGACATGGCAGGAGGAGAGGGAGAAAAGACATTGTGAAAAGTTCCTAGAATTAGGTCAACATAATTTCCCTGGCACTGGGAGAGACCTGGCCTGATTATAACTTTTGATGGAAATAAAGACTGACACAGGTTTTTCCTCCACAGTTCTCTCCTGTGTCTGTTGATTTTTCGTTGGTTTTGTGTTACTCTGTTTGGATGTATGGATGTATGGATGTATGGATGTGCGGATGTATGGATGTATGGATGTATGGATGTTTGGATGTATGGATGTATGGATGTATGGATGTATGGATGTATGCATGTATGGATGTATGAATGTATGGATATTTGGATGTATGGATGTATGCATGTATGGATGTATGAATGTATGGATATTTGGATGTATGGATGTATGGATGTGTGGATGTTTGGATGTATGGATGTATGGATGTATGGATGTTTGGATGTATGGATGTATGGATGTATGGATGTTTGGATGTATGGATGTATGGATGTATGGATGTATGGATGTGCCTTTGGTTATTTAGTCATGGAAACTAAGCCGGTCAGTGTATCAAAAGTAATGCAACTGACCTGGAACAACAACATTTTGTGTCAAAGTCAAGTCGTAGACGCTTGTTTTCTTCATAGTGATTTGCAAAGTGGCGTGAACTTTATTTGAACGTCCCCAGACGAGTGGACAGAAATAATTCTTATTTCTGCTTGTTTTATTTCTTTTGTTTGTCCTTGTGTCTGTATGTCTGTGTGTGTGTCTGTGTGTGTGTGCGTCAGCGCGAGAAAGAGAGAGACAGAGGAGGATAGTGAGAGAGAGAGAAGGAATGGGGGAGGGCAAAGAGGGGGAGGGGAGAGAGAGGAGCTAAAGAGAAGGAACAGATATTTCGTCACAAGATACAGGAGAGTTTGAGCATGTCGAAAGGATAAAAGATGACATTGTGCTGGGGCAGAGCAAGACGACAGACAAAATAGACATGTAATAGAACTATAGGACAGAAGGAAACCTTACCAGGAGCGGCCACCAAACATCCGCTGTGATTGAGGGAGACCCTACCAGGAGCGGCCACCAAACACCCGCTGTGATTGAGGGAGACCCTACCAGGAGCGGCCACCAAACATCCGCTGTGATTGAGGGAGACCCTACCAGGAGCGGCCACCAAACATCCGCTGTGATTGAGGGAGACCCTACCAGGAGCGGCCATCAAACATCCGCCGTGATTGAGGGAGACCCTACCAGGAGCGGCCACCAAACACCCGCTACGACAAAGAAAGAGAGGGAGAAGAAAGAATTGAAAAGGCAAAGTCTTGTGGTGGGTAGGTGTGATGATGGGGGGACTACAATAGTTGACCTGGTGGACAGGGGTGAGGATGGAGGGACTACAATAGTTGACCTGGTGGGTAGGTGTGATGATGGGGGGACTACAATAGTTGACCTGGTGGGTAGGGGTGAGGATGGAGGGACTACAATAGTTGACCTGGTGGGTAGGTGTGATGATGGGGGGACTACAATAGTTGACCTGGTGCGTAGGTGTGATGATGGGGGGACTACAATAGTTGACCTGGTGGGTAGGTGTGATGATGGGGGGACTACAATAGTTGACCTGGTGGGTAGGGGTGTGGATGGAGGGACTACAATAGTTGACCTGGTGGGTAGGGGTGAGGATGGAGGGACTACAATAGTTGACCTGGTGGGTAGGTGTGATGATGGGGGGACTACAATAGTTGA